>CAKNWT010309522.1:0-11818 GCA_932066315.1 Andricus coriarius | reverse complement strand
GTAAGTGAACGACTTCTCACTATTTTATCAGCGAAATTTCCTTTATTCCTTTCAGGGTGAAAAATATATATCTGTTTCAAATAATGTCCAGAATGCAAAAGTTTTTGAGCCTGTTAAAATCTGCTGTAAACGTCTGAAGTGTTATGAAAAAATTGAAGTCCCAGAACAGGAAACGTTTCATTCAAATTTTTGGCAATTACCTGATTACGACAAGCAGAATATTTTGTCAAGCACTATAATGAAATGCGAGAATCCATTATCTGTAGATGTTAGTGCTCAAAAGCAGAGGTTGATAAAGTGGAATTTTGAATTTCCCCATGAGCAAACAAATATTCCTATCTGTCAACAGTTTCTTTGCGAAGTACTAGGTGTAGGAATTAAAAGATTAAGGGGTTTACAAGGGAAAATTTTGAATAAGGAAAATTTATGTGATACTAGAGGGAGACACACTAATCGTAATATAAAATTAAATGACAATGTGAAAGACCTAATTCAAATACACTGTTATAGTTTGGGACATCGCGAATCTCACTATAAAAGAGAAGGAACTGCTTTAAAATACTTTGAAAATCCGGAATTAAATTTAAGTACTTTATACAACTTATTTCTTGACCACTATCAGAGCGTCACATAAGAGGAGGACTTTCCTTTAAGCGAATCTTCCTATGCTGAATATTTTAACCACAACTTGCCTTTTTCGTTTAAGCTTCCGCGAACCGATGTATGTAACGTGTGCTACAAGAGTGAAAAAAAATCGAATCTCCGAATATTACCGAGCACAAGAAAAAAGCGAAGATTATTTGAGGTTTAAAAAAGAATTTTTATCAGAAAAAAACGTTCTATGCTGCGAGTTCGACTACGCGCAAAATTTACCATTGCCAAAGATCCCCGTCAATGATCAGTTTTATAAAAGATTATTATGGCTTTTTCTTTTTAATGTCCATGTAGACAATACTGATAAAAGTTACATGTTTCCATACCTCGAAGGGCTTGCAAAGAAGGGTGCGAACACGGTTTGTAGCTTTCTTCATTTTACAGTAAAACAAGAATTTAATTCACAATGTCACTCTAAAATAATCTTTTTCTCGGATGCTGCCTCTGGACAAAACCGCAATTATACCATGTTTTCATTCTTAATTTTATTGTCAATGGAACTAAATGTCGAAATCCTGCACGTATTTCCTGTCCGCGGCCATTCATATTGTATATGCGATGGAAATTTTGCAATGTACGTTCAGAAGAAAAAAATGAAGCGAATCGAAACTTTCGATGATTATTGCAATATAATTCTTAGTGCTCGTAATCCTCCTTTTACTATAATTAAATCTGCGGCAGACACTTTACAAGACTTTGACAAATTATTGAGAGGTAAGTTGCAAAAACCCAAAGGAATTGAAATTAGCGAATCGAATGTCATTGAGCATCATCTAAGCGGAAAAATCCTTATTTTTCAAAATTATAATAAAGAAAATCCTTCTGTTTTTGAAGTAAATCCAGCTATTAAACTTGCAACTCTTCCAAAGTTACCTCCACCTCGAGTAGGTATCAGCCTAGCTAAAATGAAAGACGTTAAAAGTTTAATGGTTTATCTCACCGAAAAAGGGCGCGTGTTTTTTAACAATTTTTTTCATTAATTGAAAGTAAACCTAGTGACAGTCAAACTCAAAATATGACTTCTTCCGAGGATGACAGCTGTTCTGAATAAAAATAATTACTTTGTACTTTCCGCAAACAAAATGTATATATCAAAGCGAAGAAGGATCTTATTAGTAATCATAATTTTAGAAAGCATAATATTTAGATTAAAGACTATATATATTTTTAAATCAATATTAATTAAAAAACGGAAAAAGCTTTCAAATTAGAAATCATTTTTTTCTAACTTCCCATTCTGCGAATTGTCAGAGATTACATGCTTTTGTTAGATTTGTCTCAAAAATAGAACAATTATATTGTAGATAATATTAAATTAATAAATTATTTCACATTATGCGATATTATTTATTTATTCATAATACTTTGATATTACTTGATTACTTGAATAGTTTTTATTTTTGGCGCCGGTGAACTGTATTATGAATCGGATCTGAGACGCTCGCTACAGTCCGCGCGCGAGTCTCCTAGCCGCTAGCGACTTGAGACATTAATCATTTCTTGAATATTCATTCGATTGGGCTAACATGTTCCAGGAAACTTCTTTGTACTGTTGTTAACAACTTTCTCGCTGGAAGTTTATTGTTGCTCAAAATTCGCTCGATAAACGAAACGCTGGAAGTTAGAGAAGTCCGACGTGCGTCACGTATCAGGAAAAAATTAACAACAATTTTTCTTAAATAAATTCTTAAATCACTTTCACTCTATCGGTCGAAGGATATTTTGAACTACACTTCTTTAAAATTTTACTGAAAAATTCGAAAAACTGACAGAGCACGAGTTAAAGTGAAAAAAGTATTAAAATTGAGTTTTCCAAAAAATTCAGTTTGTTTGGCTTTAATTAGAAAACTAAAAAAGCTGAAACTTTTTGCCTGGGGGAAAAAAGTTGCGCAATGAAATTCTACATCTAGATATAGACTTTAAAAATTAAAATTCGAAATGTTTTTGAAAGCCTCCAGGGGCCTTCCCACTCCTTGCGAAATAATTTTATGTGCCCTTATTCGATCCGCCAGCTCAATTATGGCCATTTTTTCGCAAAAGACTGAGTGGGGCATTGACAAAATATTCAAACCTTGAGAAGCATAATGTATTGACTTTCTATTGTAATTACTAGTTACTTGTAAATTTTTGATCCGACTGCGGATCGAAAATATGTAATATTCTATTATAGTTTTTTTTTAATTAAACTAGTGGTTTAAATCAAGAAAATCATCTGGCTTGAGTTTTTGGCCTATCGGACATTGCTCCTTTTCCTCTGGGGTAAGTACGCTAATTTTATAGGGGAACCTCATGTTTATTTTTCTCCGTTTTATAGACATACTATATATGCCGCGACGAATATTATTTTTGTCTACTATTGCAAGGACGTCTCCATAGGATGTTGATATTACAGTATACAGTTGGGTATTTGGAATTATTTCTTCATAGCATTCAAATGATACTTTCGTTTTCATTTTCCTTTTAGTGACAGGAAAAAAGTATGGGTGTACGCGTAATCCTGATTTTAATATCTGGTGGTGAGAATGAGGTGCTGCAGGAGGATGAATTGGATGTCCGGCAGTAGGATGAAGTTCGACAGGAGAATGAAGCCTTATGGGAAGATCAAGTCCAACTGGAGCATGCAGTCCGTTAGGAGGAAAAATTTGCTTGCAAATTTCGCAAAGAAACGTGACAAAGGTTTCGATACGAGATCAGTTCAAGCTAAGAAGACCCAGACGCCTCAAATGAGGAGATGAAGGTCCGGAAGGAATAGGTTCACCATTCCAATCGCTGCCGGACTGTGAACTTAATTCTGTGAGAGAAAATTAAAATAGATAAACTTTAAAACATTAAATATTAATTAGAATTACTAAATAGAGGCATACAATGCATTCTTAGGGTAGGAGTAAAAACTACGGCAAAAATGTTACGCAACATGTTGAAGCTCGCTAAGGTTACATTCGTTTTTAATTTAGTTCTACCAGCACTATTAGAAATATCTGGTTGAATTTTCAAGTACATGTGGTTGAAGATTTATACAATTACCGTTTTTGAAATTTCAACTACTTGTGAATGAAAAATTAGCTACACGTGTAATTGAATTTTCAACCATGCAGATGAAATTTCAACCACTTGTAATTGAAATTTCAGAAACGAGAACAAAATTTTATTGGGCACAATTGGTGAATTTCAAGGCAATTATAATTTTTCAAAAATCTTAAAAAAAACCCATGAAGATTCCTGAAAAATACTGTGCTTTGAAATGTGCATATAATATTTAGGAAAATAAGCAGCTTTAAAGAAGAAAAACAAAAGGTCCATTGGAATTACATTACCATAATGAGTTGCGCGCCTAATCAGACAAACTTTTCAACACTCTTTTTTGTAAACATAACCTAAAAAAGCATACACCAGTTAGTAACAATAGTCTGAATAAATTTTTCCCATTATGATAATATTAATCCAACGTACCTTTTGTTTCCTTCTTTTCCGGAATATTATATGTCCTTTATTAATTTCATGGATCTCACGACACAAAGGTACGAAATAACTCCTCGTGGGACTTTTGTCTCGTTGCGGTCTGGCCTGGCCGGAAGTATGAGGGGGCATTGTGTATGCGCAAATGTCTTATTGAATTTTCAACTACATTTTAATGAATTTTATTTCAACTCCGTGGATGAACGAGATTCCAACCACAAAAGTGGTTGAAAAGTGGTTGACTTTTCAACATATTTCTAACAGCGAGCGTTTGTACAAATTTTACTGCAATAGTTATTTTCGTTCTTTAGAACGCTACGCAGCCCTGTTAAAATAATAAAAAATACGAAATTTAAAATTAATTATTTCGGAAAAACTCGGATGTTTTTTTCTTCTAAATTAAAATTTGTAGGCGCCGAGAATCGAACCATGCCCGACGGAGTTCTAAATCGGTTGCGCTATGCACTATAGACTGACAAGATACTATATTCATCCTACAAAAAAGAAGATCTCATACCTGTTAGACATTCACATGGTAAGAATTATACACTGCCTTGGGTATGGTTCACACGTCAATTTTATTGTATTTTCTTTTTTTTTTATTCGAAAATATGACACTTAACCCACTTGAAAATTACCCGCAACAAAAATTTACTTCTGTTTTTCCTGTGTTATTACGCATGTTTTTTAATTTTATATTTACTATATCGATATTGTAATTTTACCAACCTTACACTTATATTGTAAAAGTGTGGTCAAATCTAAAAACTATAGCTAGGGTAGTGTACCGTTTATGGCCTTTTTTAAGCAATTTGGTATCTTTTATCAAGAATTAAATCAACTTAAATAAAATTTCATAACGAAATGTCCATTAATAACATTACTAGTGTATCAATAATCGAATTATTAAAATTCCAAACCTTTGAACCTTCCTTTATAATAAGAAATTAATAATATTTAATCTAACCTCATGTTTCACCAGTAGTGGCCATTCAATTATTTCTTAAACTATAATTTTAATGTTCTATAGAAAAGACTTCACAGCGTTGCCAACATACAAAAAAACCTATAAATATACTAAATAATAATAAGATTTAATTTAATTCGATTGATGAATAAGATTTACTTATAAATCTCAAAGTGGCCACAAACGGTAGAGTGGCCACAAACGGTACATCTACCCTATTATCTAATAATATTAGATAACTAACTATGGAGAATAACTATTACGATATAATATAATCATATTTACCAATGGAATTAAGGATGACCGTCGAAGATACCCATATATTATAGTCTTTATCTCATGGTTTATTGGTGTCAAGTTTTACCTTCAGAGTATTTATATTTCCAAATCAGGTAAAAGATAGAAATCTAGCTAATGAATTTTTCCAAACTGATACCAAAATTTACATAAGCTATTACGCGTTAGGGAATTACAGCTTTCACGTGGATAACTAGTATAGTGTTTGTTTTATATTTGATCAAATTTTTTTAGAAATGGCGTGATTATGCAATTTTCAACTGTCGTAAGATAACTTTAACCAAAAGATAGCTGTAAACTTTTTTTTTCTGATCGTTGCATCTATAAAACGTGACATCTTCTTGTCATGAACAAGACTTTGGACAAAATTTAATAAGGTGACACTTCTATATGATAAAGTTATTTAAAATATCAGAATGAAACATGATATATCGTCGTGTACGGGTTTTTTTTTAGGATGAATGCGTTATTGTTGCTAAGGCAGGTTTTAAAGAGATTTACAATTTTGCCTACTCATACAATAAAACTGTGCTGACATCAAATTTGATGAAACTGAAAGAAGCCGAATTTATAACTGAATGTTCATTCCATAATTATGTAACAATATATATTCTAATATTATTTTTTATTAAAAACTTTTCTATAAAAATAGTTGTTTATCTCAAAAACCGTATTTTCCTCGTAACTTTTTTCTTATTGTTTGTTACAAAATTTAAGAATATGATATGTTTTCATTAATGATAGCCTATTTTTTTAGAAGAAATTGTCTCAGCTTACCTGCCTATATTCAATAGAGACTTACAACGCAACTTATGTTGGACTCAGAAGGTGAAGACTAAAGAAAATACGACTTTTTTCAACAAATCAACCTATTTATTCAGAAGTCCCTAATTTGAAGATTGAGACAAGTATTAGTCAGTCGTAAGAAACTAATTCATTAGAGAACTGTCACAATTCTTCAGTCTCATCGACATGTAACTTTAATTTTTTAAATAAATTTGGCTTGTAGAGATCGATTTCGATATGAGGCACACATTATAATAATATTTAGAGCCATCAGCCTTAAGCTAATATGTTTTAATTCAATATCAATCTGAAAAAGGAAAACGTTGTGCCGATAGGGGTTTGGCGCGAATCTGCTTTATCGGTCAGATAAGGTAGAAACGCTGCATTATATACTCTTTGCACTATAATATTCATAGAATGAATATTTGTAGTTATTAGTTAAAATATGAAATAACTAAGCCTAGAAAAATAAGATATCAAAATATTGCATGATTTATGGAAGCTCAGAATGCACGTAGGACAGGATGCAGAGTGACGCGCATGACTCAAATTATCCCATAAGAATGTATATACTTTTAGGAATTCGAGAATTACAACTCGAGGCCTTGAGCGCATCCTATTTTCAAAATACCTGTAACCATAAAAGAAAGGAATGTCTTGGAATTTGAAGTTTATTTTAAAGGGTTCTCACGATTTAGGGACATCTCGACTGTATATACGCATGTAATTTCAAAATAGATTTTCTTAGAATAATTTTAGTTTTAGAAGATAGAAAGGAAACCTGAAAAAGGGCTATTGTATAGAGAGCTCAAGTGTCCAGTTCTGGTCGACGTGTGTGACACAGGGCTGATTCTCGTGGATGCTTCAGACTTTTGGGTTTCGTCAAAAAGGTCATAAATTTTTGAGCGTAAAGTCTCGGGGTCCTGGAGAATCTCAAGTGCCGGAAGGGGTCACATGCAAAACTGAGTGGCTGAACCAGCCTCTCATGATGCCAGTATCGGTTTTCTCGACGCTTTCCACGACTTTTCCAGGGGTGGAGAAATTTCGAAGAGAGGGGAGGGAATCTCTGTCCTGATTGGTTACAACTGGGCCGGGGCGTTCCTCAGCACTCACAAATCTTCTTCGGAGGGCTGGAGTATTCACTCCTTCCCTCTGGAGATACCAGATACCTTCCGGTCATGTCGCTATAATTTAACATACCACAAGGCTCTGCCACTTCCTTTTTTAAAAGATTTAGAGTATATAATAATTTGCTCTAGGATTTATCTCCTACGAGAGAAATATTTTACCAATTTTAAGGTTATGACGATGCAGTTTTAATATTTCAAACGTTTCCAAACTGACAACTATGTACGATCTTCTAAGAAACTTTTTTAATTTCCGTTAACTAATAATAAGTACTACGCCTTGAAAAGGACTCGGATCCGAGTAAAATTATTATACTTAATTACTTGATTCACCATCAGATCGTTACTTTGATGAGCTTGATACTGACGATGGTCATTTTTGGCCTTCTTATTTTTGTGATTCCAGTTCCATAATTTTCAAATTCTGCTTCTTTATTCTTGACATTATTAGGGTGACCAGACGTCCTCATTTAGGAGGACATGCCCTACTTTCGGCTTGCTTTTCCTCATGTCCTATTAAACTTTGGAAAACCCATAAAATGTCCTTCATTTTGGTCAAAAGACAAACTTTACCTTTTTTCCATAAAATATTCCCTACGATCGCGCTTTATGTTTTTGCTCTCTTTATTCGAAAATTTAAAAAAATTGATAATCAACAAAAAATTTGATTCTGGTCTTATTATGGGGGGTGGTGAGGTTATGACCTCTTTTTTCCAATTAGGCATCTGGTCACCCTACATTTACGCGAAATGTCAAACTCACACTGTAAACACGATCGAGAATCTTGCCCGATCTTGCTTGGATATTCAAGTCGGGATTGGATGAACATCTCGAACACGGGCAATATTAAACGGGATCCGAGAAATGCTCATCTCGGCGTGCATCTCGGCGTGCATTAACGGCGGTTAATGGACGATATTGCGAGTAACCTTGTATTTCATTCTAGAGCATTCAGACTTAAAAAATTTGTTATATATACCCTTAGCTTACTTTTAAGAAGTGGGAACAAGGTTGCAACCCCGGGAGAACAGCAGTATAGCGGGTTGCCTACCCAACAGGGATAGATCTCAAAAACTTAACAAATCCTCCATTTCGGTGACTTGTATCGGCCTTTGGCTTTGACCGGTGCCCCACTTGACATTTAGTAGTTTAAGGCATATGTCGACGATGGCGATGGATGTGGAAGCGGGTTGCCTACCTTCAAGGCCGAAAACAGAAAAAACCGGAGTCACAGTGTTTCTACAAAAATTTCTTGCACAACTGATATATCTGCGGCATTTTTTGATGGAACTGCCTCCTATTAAAGTAAAACCTAATAATTCATGAAGAAATATGCGTGCATACATATCTTGCCGTCAGCTGGGTGCCGTATGGTCTTCCCTGTCCGAAGGCCAGCCCAAGGGTCTGCATACTGGCGAAGAGAGTCAGCCTACTTTCCACGAGGAGTACCACGACGTTTCGTTGCTCGGTCAGTACTCTCTGTACGGCTTGTTTTAGAGACCATTTCAAGAAGTGCAAAGTCGCAGATGAACCCACTCTCTCAGATCATGCACTCTAAGTGGGCCAGAAATCCAAAAAGAACGGGCTAAGACCAGTTTTTCAAGGAACTAAGGAGTGCACTATCGGAGGTGCCCAGGTCGATTGGAGACATGGACACCTTGGAGATGGCAGCCAAGATTTCCACGGAGGCCATCAAATCTACTTATGAAATTAATTGTGAACCCACAAGATCCCAAAAGGCTGGGGAGACATACTGATGGAACGGGAAACTCGAAGAGCTTCGCAGGAAACCAGAGAGAGGTTTAGACGTGCCAGTACTGGCAAAACGGATAAACTATGGACCAGAGGCAGCTAGACTGGACAAGCTGCTTTCTCGAAACTCGGATGCTATTCTTGGCACATTCTTGATGAAGGCACATTTGCCGGACTACAAAAGTAAAAAGCCTTCAACTACAGCTCCAAAGAGGTGATCAAGGCGACCATGATTGCACTATCACGTTATAGGCCACGCGAATGATCTACTGGTTATCGTGCGCGGCCAGCGTCTGGATGCGCTCTTTAGAGTAATGCAGCACAGTGTTGCCACATTGAAAACTGCGTTTGTACTCGGATAGTGTACTCAAAATTCTCAACTTGTACTTTCAATGGTGCGTTGCGGCAGCGCCGCATACTATCACATTTTGGCGCGAAATTCAAATTAATAAATTTAAAAAAGGCTAATTCTTATTGCTTATTTACTGCGAACATCCTTTTTTTAATGAAGAAATGGTACAATACTAATCGAATCAAACTGTCGAATCATGGGTTGCAGTAGAAACCGAACTGATTCGATAAAAATAGAAAACACATTACAAATCTGACCTAAGAACTCCGGCACCGTTTCGAAGACGGACTTCTCTTTCTACCTCCACACGTTAGAAAAAGAGGACCGTTCCATGTTCGACTTTCGAGTTTCGACACGGCCCCGGAGTCCCACTGCGCCTTTCTGATGTCTTGAATCACGAGAGTGAAGGAGACAGCAGTTTGCTCCATGTCTTCCACTCTCGTCAAAGCTTCCTTCTACGGTCAAAGCAAGCGCAATGCAGACTTTTGATTTGTCATTAGCTGCGAAAAGTACTTAACGGCATCGGCCAATCGCAGTGGTACATTAGGCGCAATGCCCAACGCGCCAATTCTAAACGTATTCAAAAATAAAATATTAAAGACACAAATTCAGCATTTGTACTCAAATGTACTTGAAAAAAAAGAGTACAGAATAAAGTGTACTCAAATTGTAATTGTGGTACTTACGTACTCAAATTTCATCAAATTTACTTTTTGAGTACAATTGTACTGTAAACGGCAACACTGATGCAGCAAGCACTGGGGATAGTGGATTCGTGGTGCAAGAAGACTGGATCATCGGTCAATCCGAGTAAGACAGATGCAGTCGAATTCATCAAACGGTATAAGTGGGGAACCACGAGTACACTGAAATTAGCAGGACAACAACTGGAAGCTGTCATGGAACGAGCACCTGGAAAACAAGTGCAAAAAGCTAGTAGCAACTGTACGACTCTGTAAGATAGCTGTACAAAAAATCTGGGGCTTAAAGACGGAGACACTTATGTGGATCTAGACAGTGATCCTGCGCCCCAGGCTAACCTATGCGGCGGTGATCTGGTGGAGCTGGCTCGCACAGTCCACTGTGAAGTCGCGACTGGAAAGAATTAGGTGACTGATTCTTAAAGGCGTCACAAGTGCCTCGAAATCGACACCCACAATGGCATTGGGGGGCACTGAAAGGGTCGGAGCCCCTTTATCTTATCATCAAGGCCGTGGCTGCGAAGGCGGTCTGAAGATTAAATATGGTAAAATGCGGAAGGATCTCGACGTCAGTGTGGAACCCAACCGACATCGCGAGTAGGCCGACCCTGAGCATGCTCGAAGACAAAACACCCACTCCCTATCTCTTCGACAAAAATTATCGTGTTAGTTATCCACAAAGGAGGATTGGGTTAGCGGCGAAGCACACCTGCCCACTATAGGGTCGACTGGTTTACAGATGGCTCCAGAAACAATAAGAAGACATGAGCTGGTGCATATAGTAGAAAGATTGGAATGGGCTTCAGAATTCCGATTAGATCCCACGACACAGTCCCACAATCTGAGATTATGGCCATGCTCCAGTTTTGTATATTCGTAAATTTTGACATTATTTTCTCTTTATCTATGTAAATAAATTAATGCTTAACCAATATTAAACTATCTTTGACTTCCCGACTGAGAGTTAGTTAATAGATCTTTTCTAAATATTTGTTTACCAAAGACCAACAACTTTAGAAGTAAATTATGACAGTCTTCATAAGACAGAGGTGAAGTAGAGTGAAGTTTCATCAGAAAATGCCGCAGGTGTACCAGTTGCGCAAGAAATTTTAAAAGAAACACTGTGCTGCCGGTATTTTCTGTATGTGCCCCTGAAAGGTGGGAAACCCGCTTCAGCAACCCATCGCCATGGTCGATATATGCCTTAAACTACAAAGTGTCAAGTAAGGGTAGCCCTGTTTAGAGTTCGAAAATTCTCGGTAATTTAAATTTGGAGAAGGTAACAGAGAACGTTACCGTATATTACCGAGAATAGGAGAATTTTTCGAGAATTTACGAGAACGTTAACTTTTTGTTTCCTAATTTAAATAACGTTTATATTCAAAATACTTGAACCTAAATAGCAATAAACATTAGAAATAAAAATTAGTTTTTAGTTTTATATACAATATACTCCATATTTTTCAAAATAGAATTTTATATATTAAGACCGTGAATTCTTTCAAAAATTTATAAACATTATAAACTTTAGTGTAGAACAAGTTGAGAAAAATCAGTATTATTATTAGTCTTAGAGAATTAATTCCAAGATTAAGTTTAGTTAGTCTGATCGTAATTTCTAAATGTTCTTACTATTATATTATTAAATATAGATTATAACATTAAATATTATTATTTTCACCTATAAGTATACATCGTTACATGAGAACAACATCTGGATGATGAA
>CAKNWT010309516.1:0-13251 GCA_932066315.1 Andricus coriarius | reverse complement strand
ATATATATATATATGTATGTATGTATGTATGTATGTATATATATATAGCAGGCATTCTTCGAGACACCGCTCAGAAAAAATTAAGAAAAAACAGTTTTCGGTTGTTTGTCAGTGTCAACGTAGTAAAAATGAATATACTTACTGGAATTTTTCTCGTTACATATGTTAATTTTTTTTTCTTAAACTTAAGAGTGATATAATATTCTAATTATTATTTACAACAAATATACGATATTTCCTCAAACATTTTCACTTTTTCAAAAGCTTCGAGTTTGAATTTTTCATTCTTAAAGTAATCAAACATTCAAAATCACCATATTGCACAATAAACAGAATTTAAAAACTTATAAGTACACTGAGAAAAAAAATTTTCTTGAACAAAAAGCACTGTTTTCTTAGACCAACAAAATTTTGTTCTTGAATCAACCGAGTACTCCATCTACCAAAAGATTTGGTTAAAAGAACCGAAGAATATAGTTGAAAGAACGAAATATTTTGTTATCCATGTGATAAACATATTCTATGGTTAAACCAACCAAAATTTTATTAATTTAACAGAATCCTTCACTAAGTGTATATCATTTTTGAATTCAAAGCAACTAAACTAACTTCAAAACTTTAAAAATTTGTAATTATTGAATCAAAGTAGGCCGAATCCATTTAAAATCGTGCAGGTCGGCGGATGACATGTTCACGATTCGATGACCTATAAAATATGTTTTTTTTTTTACGTGGAAAATAAGGAGACATATTTTCCTAAATTAAAGTAGCCACATTTTTACATTTTTTCATGAATGTTTGAAAATTTATAGGTACAATTTTTTCTTCTTCTGATTTTCCTTTGAAAACCGGGCCAGTTTTGCAATTTATGCGGGATGAAGGTCTTTATTTCTACAGTTTATGCAGTTTTGTGCACTCTTTTAAAATCCACACGAAAGTTTTTAAATAATAAATAAAGGCAACATTATTTTGGATTCTTGAAATGTGAAAAAATTTTTTCTCAAGAACCACACCTTTTTTCCTGAAATTTTAAGAAATAATCGGCATTTACATAATTCTTTCTTAACGTTTCTGGAAAAGAAGTGGACTTTTAGAGAAAACGGTTTTACACGTAAAATTTGCAAAGAAAACTCATTGTACCTTCATTATTTTAAAATATTCGTCAAAAATGTAAAAATATCGCTATGTTAATTAAAAAAAATACGTGTCTCCTCATTTTCTACATACAAAAACATATTTCACAGGCAAGTTAATTTTAAATATGTTACCCGCCGGCCTGCATGATTTGAAATGGATTCTGCCAATAATAATAAATATATTAAATTAATTTAAAAAATGTAATGTTAAATAATCTTGCATAATTTATTACAAATTGGATGCATTTTAAAACGAATATACTCTGTTTAAGGGCCTCGAAATTGGACAATCTTTCAGAATGACACATCCAAAATTGTAAAATCTTCAGAGCACTAGCTTTAATAATTAAATTAAGCAGAATTCAAAGCCTTAAAAATAACAAAATCTCTAAACGTCAGAAACTTGAAATCTTCGTTTTTTTTCAAACCAAGAGCCATTAAAAAATTGGAAAATTTTAATGATGAAGTTTTCAATCTTAGACAATTTTACTCACAAGTGATGTTATACAAGCTGTGTATGTTACATCAAAAAGTAAATAAACATATATGTTCACAGTTTGAATAAGTATTCCAGAAAAACGATTTTCATGTCGGATGTTAGCCCTGACGAGGCTTCAATTTTTTAATTTCTGGATTCTTCTTCTTATAATTTAGTAAATTAGTAAATACGACCAGAAAATTTAGTTTAAAATTAAATTCATCATATGTATCTTATTGAAGGGGATAACAAGTTACAAAAAATATATAAAGAAGCATGAATACATATTTGATATTGTAGGCCAGTGGCTTTTTAAAATCGTTATAAGTTTTAATTAAACTGGTGTACAAAAACTTCATAATTATCAGTTTTGTTTCTTGCAAAATTAGGTGCAGGTGGAGCAATTCTTCGACCAACGAATCGGCTTCGTGATCATGATCATCATCCTGATGGTCCAATGTACGCTGTACTATGTTTAGGAACTGACAAGTGTTTTAAAGCTAAAGATTTCAAAGAATAAGTTGCCATTCATAGACATCATAGTTTCCGACATCATTTCCCACCCAACAATCGTATTTACGTAACAGCTCAAACATATATATATATATATATATATATATATATACATGTGTGTGCGCGTGTGTGTGCGTGTATGTGTGCGTGTGTCCCAACGATGTCTCCAGGGTATCTTAATTCTATAATTGTCTATATTCTTGGGAGTACAGACTTTTTACTCTCTAAATCTACCAGGTGTATAAGTTTAAATCCCCTGTTTGCTCAGAGATGGCGGTAGTGAACATATTTAGCTACAATAGAAACGTCATGCTTTTTTTTGTGTGAGTTCGACACCTGGCTACATAGATCAGTGCACATAATCAGTTTTTTTATACAACAACATAAATTTTTCTTTGAGTAATCATGTCTAGTTTTGTGCCTGAAAAGGAGCATTTGCGGGAAGCTCTACTTTTTTGCTTCAATTTGAAGGAATCGGCTGCCGAATCACATCGAATGCTTGTGAAGGCCTATGGTGACAGCGCTTTATCGGAAACAACTTGCAGAGACTGGTTTCGTCGGTTCAAAGACGGTCATTTTGACTTGAGTGACAAAAAGCGTGAAAATCGGCCCAAAAAAGTTGATGACCATGAATTACAGGCTCTTTTGGATGAGGACGATACACAAACACAAAAAATGCTTGCCGAACAGTTAGGTGTTACTCAACCGGCCATTTGCATGCGTTTACATGCCATGGGAAAGATCCAAAAAATGGAAAAATGGGTACCCCATGAATTGAACGATAGGCAGATGGAGCGACGCCAAAACGCATGTGAAATCTTGCTTGCTAGACACAAAAAAAAGTCGTTTCTGTATCGTGTGGTGACTGGAGACGAAAAGTGGATTTATTTTGAGAATCTGAAACGAAGAAAATCGTGGGTCCATCCCGGACAACCATCAACTTCTTTCTCAAGACCTAATCGCTTTGGACGCAAGACGATGCTGTTCGTTTGGCGGGATCAGCACGGTTTCGTCTACTATGAGCTATTAAAACCTGGCGAAACTGCCGATGCTCACCGCTACCACCAACAACTAATCAAATTGCGCCGTGCTTTGCGTGAAAAAAGGCAGGATTATGAAGAAAGACATGAGAAGCTGATTTTTCTTCACGACAACGCCCCATCGCACACGTCAAAAATGGTCCAAAACTACTTGAAAACACTCAACTGGGAGGTGCTACCTCATCCCGCTTATTCACCAGACCTGGCCCCTTCTGATTACCACCTGTTTTCGTCGACGGGTCACGCGCTCGCTGAACAACACTTCGATTCGTACGAAGACGTCGGAAAATGGCTTGACGAGTGGTTTGCATCGAAAGATAAAGACTTTTTTTGGCGTGGTATACACAAATTGCCCGAGAGATGGGGAAAATGTATAGCAAGCGAGGGAAAATACATTGAATAAAGTTTATTTTATTTTCTGCAAAAAAAAACGACTTTCTTTTGCCTTAAAAACAGCGGATTTAAGCTTATACACCTGGTAAATAAGTAGAAAATCTACTATTTCAACGAGTAAGAATAACTGACTAAATGAATTACACAGCCTTACAAAAAAACTCTTTTTTCGGGTCTGGAGGTCAGAGCATGTTGACTATATGTTCTTTGGGTCGCTGAATCCGAATCCAAGGTCAAAAAAACTCCAGCACGTCAGGGTTCTGACATAACCTCATAAAACCTCATAACATTTTTTATTTTTAAGTCCAGGGGTCAGACCATGTTTATTATATATTTTTGGGGTCGCTGAATCCGAATCCGAGGTCCTAAAACCCCCAGCACGTCAGGGCTTAGACGTAATCTCAAAAAACCTCATTCACATTTTTTTCGAGTCCGGGGGTCAGACCATGTTTATCACATGTTTTTGGGGTCGCTGAATCCGAGTCCAAAGTCAAAAAAGCCCCAGCACGTTAGGATTCTGCCATAAAATAAAAAATAAATAAACTTAAAAAAAATACTGAGGTTTTATGAGGTTATGTCAGAACCCATACGTGCTGGGGATTTTTGGACCTCAGATTCGGATTCAGCGACCCAAAAAACATATAGTCAACATGGTCTGGCAATTTCTATCTTCAATCTAAAAGATAAAATTTCAACTAAAATGATGAATACTTAAATTTTCAACGAAAAAGATAAAGTTTCAAACAAGAAGGTTAATTTTGAAACATAAAGAATAATTTTCTACCAAAAAATACTTTTTTTCAAGAAAATTGATTAATTTTCAACTAAAAAAGACAAACTGTCAAACAAATTGTTTAATTTTCAGATAAAACAATAATTTTCAACAAAAAATTTCCTACAAAAAAAGACAAACAAATTTTCAGCCAAAGTGATACATTTTTTAACAAAAGAGTTTATCTTTCAACCATGTAGTTGTATTTTCAACCAACGAGCTGAATTTTCAACTAAAACTGTACATTTTTAACTGAAATACTTGAATTTTGAACCAAAAAGATGAATTTTTAAACAAGAAAATTAGTTTTTATACAAAAAGATTAATTTTCTATCAGAAAAATAATTTTCAACAAAGCTTATGCATTTTCAACTAAAATTATAAATCATTGACTGGAATAGTTTAATATTAACTACAAATGGTAATTTTCAACCTGAAATTGGATGGTTCAATTTTAATTTTTTTATCATATTCAACTAAAGAGACGAATTTTCAAATACATTATTAGAATATTCAATTCGCAACATTACATTTTCAGTTTAAAAAAAATAATTTTCTTTAAAAAAAAAACGAGTTTTCAATAAATTAGCTCAGTTTTCAACCAAAGAGATAATTTTTTAATTGAAATGGTGAATCTTGAACCAAAAAAAGTCAATGTCTAACAAAAGAGTTTAACTTTCAACTCACAACATTAAATATGTATTCCAAAATAGATGAATTCTAAACGCATAATCAAGTAGTTGTTATCCCAATCAAAAAAATTAATTTTTAATCAGAAACAGTAGAATTTAACCAAAAAAGAAACTACTTTTCGACATGAGTTTAATTTCCAACTTAAAAAGATTTTTTAGTCGTCAAGGGAGACAAACAATTGCAAACAAGCTGTTGAATTTTCAAGAACAGAGATGAATAATTAAATTTTCAACTAAAAGCGATCAATTATCAAACATAATAGTTTAATTTTCACCTAAAAAAATTAAATAAACTAAATTAAAATTCTCGCGCTTTAAAGTATGTAGATACTTTTATTTCAACTTATCCGAAGTTTACCAATACAGTGGCTAAAAAAAACTTTTTTGAAGACAAAACAGTTTTTCATTCTGTTGAAAATTTAGGTTGAAGAATAATTTTTGACGCTTAGGAAAACTGGATCTGATGATTATAAGTGTTGTCTAAAAAGTGATAAGTTTAAAACATGAAAAAAAACTTAAAAATCATCGACACAATGATCTTATGACAACCCAATTTTTTTCACTTTGAACAAATGATAAAGATTGTAATAAAAATCCTATTGTATTTTATATCAAGATTTTATACAAGAATGATAATTTTAATATTTTAATTTCTGAGGACGCTGTTATTCTACCTGATTTCACGAGTTCACATTTTGGCCGCACTGGAAAAATAGATGCGGATCTCAATATCGTTTCAGTTTTAAATATGAGATTGTTCATGTAAAATTATTACTGTTAGAACTATATAAGCTTAGAATATAAATTATGAAAACATTATCGTTTCTCAATTAAAAATCAAAACCCAGCAGAAACCCGTGCAGAAATTTCGGCGTGGCCCTGGTCGGGGCCAGATCTGGCAGAATCTGGCCCTGATCGGGCATCCCAGTCAGGGCCAGACTCGAAATGAAACGCCTAATCTGATCAGGGCCAGACTGGGGTATCCATAAGGAAGGCCCGATCAGGCCCTGACCAGGCCCCTTCTAATCTTTATTTATAATAATATCATAAAAGTATCATTTATTCAATAAAAAAGTAAACAATTAATTATTAATATTAAACTTTATTAATTAAATATTTTTAAATAATTAATATTTCTTCACGTATAAATATTTTTAAAAATAGGTAAACGTGTCAGAGGTCTGTCCTGAACTTTCTATTTCTACCCCAATCTTTTGCATTGCTGAACACAGAGCCGATGTGCAACAGTGTATCGTCCTCAGATATGATGTACCTTTCCGAAATCAAATCTGCAAAGAATTTTTATGAATGATTTGCAAAAGAAAAATATTGTTATTCACAAAATAAAATTAAATACGTATTCTAAACTGACGAATAATGTTTAGATTCATTGTATTTAATCTGGAAAAATCCAAAATTTCATTAAATTCTACTCCATACGATTAAATATTCTTTTAATTAAATAAAAAAATTATTTAACAATCAACGACCAAAAAAACCCAAGAATAAATGTTATAACCTGAGTTCTTTTATCGAGACTTAAAATTCAAAATTATTCAGAGATTCATTTATCTTGGAATCATGTTATCTAATTTTCTTTACGTTTACATTAAAAAAGAAATGTTAAGTAAACAGAGCAAACTAATCATACTTAACCTTCTGTCGTCCTCGTGGGTCGTCCGTGATCCAGTCGATTCTTTAGCTCAAATTTTATTGGGAAGAAAGACGCGTGACACGTCAAACAAAATTTTGTAAGTACTCAAAAACAATTGAATGTTAAAATAGAGGATCGAAATAATAACTTAGAATTTTAAAATTATTTTTCCATCGCAAACTGTATTGATCAAAAAATTTTTCCAACAATTTTTTTCATACTATTTTTCCCAAGAATTTTTTTCATTGAAATTTTTTCCAACATTTTTTTTTCAAAATTTTTTTCTGTATTATTTTTTTTTAATACATTTTTTGTCAACAATTTTTTTTACAAAAATGAAAAATATTAAAAATGATTAATGAAGATAATCTTATTTTGTAATCAAATAACACTACTATCTGCAAGTTTAATTACACTCATTTAACTTTAGCTTAGTCACTGAACTAAAAATCAGTTGAATATTCACCAATTGTTACAGGCAGTAATTTTAAATTTAATTAATTCTAATTTTTAAACTAACTTTGATTTACAGAGAATAACCCGATGTGGCCCCGATCAGGACCACAACAGTATCCATGATCAGGGCCAGATCGGGTTAACCCGATCGGGGCCACGTCGGGAATCGGGATCAAATTGGGCAATTTCTCCACGGGAAGCATTTAAAAAATGATTGAATTATGTTTCCATAGCAATTCATTGCTACTCATTGAATCAGTAATTCGGAACTACTTGAGCAGATTAGTAGAATACCCTTACTAATTCATTTAGTAACATAAATCATACCATCTCATTTTGTAGAAACTGATAAAAATTAATAATTTAACAGTCAGATACAATGTACTAATTGCATTAGTAAAATTTCTACTAATTCGGATTTAGAGAGTAAGAATAAATGTTGCAGTAAAAATGGTGCGGTAAATATAAAAAAGCGTACCCAGGGCGCGCGCCTGTCGGATCATGCGCTTCGCGCTCAATAATGTATTTACCTCGCGTTGTGCACTCGGTTTTTGTACATTGCCCACGTCTGTACGGAACTATCTGCAATCCGCATTTAGAATTTAAAAAAGTATTCAATTAAATAACTGTAATCTTTCGCAAGGAAAACGTTTCAGCAGCTCAAATTATTATTATTATTATTATTATTAGCAAATTAAATAAATTCAAAAAGTAAATATATTATCAATAATTATTAATAAGCATTTAAAATTTTAATAGAGATAAACAAATAATTGATCCAATTTATTTTTAAAGGAAAATAAGCGTTTTCTTCATTATGAATAGTTTTAATTATCTTAGTAACGTCAGAGATCCCGAATAAAAAAAATAAAAAAAATAGAGGAAATTACAAAAAATAGTTAGCAATATGAGATAAAGAATTTAAAAATTTTCAAACGTGGTAGCTTATATGTGTCCCAATCGGTTAAATGGTTAAGAGTTCCTTTACTGATTTTCAATTTTTTCGAATAATTCTGAAAATTGTAACCCTCTGCGTGATAGTGCCGTACATATATAGCACCTTTTTGAGCTCATTCTTAAATATTTTTGACAAAGTTTTGAACAAATTGCAAGAACAAAAAGTAAGTGAACAATATTGTAGAACTTCATTGGACATTAAGAAACCTTCAAAATATTTTGCTTCTTAACGGAATCGATTTTATAAACAAACACATTGAAAAAATTCAGCCTTTTTATACACTGAATGTAATTTCTGCTAATTACCAATAGTTAATTAGCTAAAAATAACGGTTAAGAAGTTTTTGGGTCGCTTACTAAGAATCTAAAGTAAAAACTCAAAAATTCAAAATTGCGGTTCGAATATGGCTCAGACTATAGGAGCCAAGACCTAAAATTGAATAAATATTTTACAAAATTGAATTCTTGATGAGAAATCATGTGAAATTGATAGACTTTTCAACATAATTTTGAAATTAATGGAAATGCGTTGTCTTCTC
This sequence comes from Andricus coriarius, assembly GCA_932066315.1. Lineage (NCBI taxonomy): Eukaryota > Metazoa > Arthropoda > Insecta > Hymenoptera > Cynipidae > Andricus > Andricus coriarius. The sequence continues at coordinate 4,621 of CAKNWT010309516.1, read as the reverse complement.
TATAAATTTAAATTTAATTCACTCCTTATATATATGTATATACTCATGTGGACGCGAGTGACTTTATTTCATAAATAGCGTCCTACGGTCGGCATCACATTTAGGAATAAGTTTTCAAAGGATTTTACACGAAAATCGTGTTGAATTTCTGTGAGAGACCGGAGTTGCCGCTTTAACGCATTCCCGTTTTCTATGGGATACATGCAAGGTGAGGTGCGATGAAAGCGATATCAGCTGCTCGCTTCTTCTATCCTCCACCTGTCTTCCTCGTCTATCCGGTGCCACTTAAACATTCATAGAAACTCCTTGCTTAGTACAGCACGTACGTTACCTAGTGTACGTGATATACCTCCGTCCAACAAGGGCATCATGCAGGTATCGGAAAGTAAAAAGCATCCCGAAAACAAAGAGGAGAACTGGGGAAGGAAGAATCAGTTTATAAATTGAAACTACCGTTGAAGAAACTAAGAGTAGAGGAAAGGAAAAATTTGTCTGAGTGAAGAATATACCAACAGGTCAGACGTGGAATTTCTGAGAATGAGAGACGAAATTGAATGAATCGAAGATAGCCGGACTACACTCTCATTCTTTCTTCTGCACAGAGAAAAAAGATTGAATTGCTAGATATTTCTTGGGAATTAAATTTTCTCGGGGTTGATCATTTTTAATTATTTTGTACTTTTTCACTCTTTGACGGAAAATTAACTATAATAATCTACCACTTCATTCATTTATCTATTCATTCATTCATTCACTTTGTCCACACTGAAGCTCCTGTGATTCCGCGTCTTTTTTGTCTCGTGACTTTTTCTGTCATGCTAATGTGGCAGTTTATCAGTATAGGTGAACATGTACGAGGTGAATATCATGACGAACTGAATAATGAAAAAAAATGGGATGGATTTTAAAGCAAACGATCCGTATTATTTTTTATGAGTATAAGGTAAAGGTACCTATCATGAAACATGTCTTAATTATGAAACAGTTGGACAAATAATTCAAAAGTCTATTTTTGAGTACAAATTAGTATATTAATAAGTATGAAAGTTAGGCTTTTTATCTATATAAAAAGTAAGTATAGTTCTAAAGTTTTAAACACTAAAGAATAATTTTAATTATCTAACCTCCAAACTCGGGAAAATTGATTGCCATTTATCCGAGTCCGAAGGCTTGATACCTATAATTTATTTTATCTCGTGCATTCACAAATTTCGATTATTTCACATATGTAATAGATTAAATGATAGCTTAAGATTTATAGATTTGAGATTACTGCACTATTTCTTCATATGAACACAACTTTATTTATTAATTAGTTGTTTTATAATACATACACCTTTTTCAACACGGTCCGTATTTATGGAACGAAGAAACATGGATGTTTCATATCGACGGACATTTATTATTATATAATAGTTAAAATTGTAAAACAAATTACTTTTCAGAAACTAAACTTGATTTTCAACAAAATAGTTCAATTTTCAACCAAAGTGATACATTTTTAAATCAAATTATGAATCTTCCACTGGAATAACTAAATTTCAAACCAAACATTAATTTTCAACTAAAATGATAAATATTTAACTGGAACGGTTGAATTTTTAACCAAAAAGTTGAATATTCAATCATGAAAATTATTTTTCTACAATGAATACAAATTTTCAAAACAATATACAAATTTGCCACCAAGTTCTTGAATTTTCAGCTGAAAATCATAAATTTTTAACCAATAGTTAAATTTTACGAAAAAAAACAGATGAATTTTCAACAAAAAGTGGAACAGTTAAATGGTAAGTTGAACAAATTAATTTTAAACAAAAAAACAGTTCGTCAACTAAACATCTGAATTTTCACCCAATCTTATGAATTTTTAACTAATATGATGAATCTTCAACTGGAATAGTTGAATTTTATACCAAAAATGTACACAAATTTTCCATCAAATAATTAAATTTTTAAAATAAAAAACATCAATTATCAACCAAATGGTTAATTTTACATCCAAAAAAGATACATTTTACCCAAAAAATCGAATATTTATATTTTTTGTTTTAAAAACCTAATTTCTAACAAAAAGAGAAAACGAATTTTTAAGAAAATAGTTAAGTTTTCAACTGAAATAGTTAAATTTTTAGATAGAAAAATCGATTTTCAACAAGGTGGTTAAATGTTCAATCACAGATGAATTTTCAATTGAAGTGATGAATCTTCAACGAAAAAAATTAATTTTTAACTAAAGAGTTTAACTTTTAACCAAGATCTTGAAATTTTCAATTAAAGAACATGAATTTTTAACGATCAATGTGATATGACTGAAAATTCAACCAAAAAAGATATTAATTTCAAATAAAAAACAGTTGAATTAAACCAAAAGAGACAAATTTTCGAGAATAGTTGAGTTTTCAATTAAAAAATACTTTTCAGTCAAAAGAGAAAACAAATTTAAAACAAACTGTTGAATTTTCAAGGAAAAATAATTATTAATTTTCAACCAAGAAGATAAATTTTCTATCAAAAAGTACGAACATTCAACAAAACACATGAAGTTATTATTAGGTGAGATGAAAAGAAAAAATTTTAATTGAATGGTACTTAGCCTAATATTTCATTTACACTTCACTTTCACCAAGTTTTTTAAGTTTTTACTTCATCCTTAATGGTTTCTTCTTCTTTTTTATTTGCCTAAATAAAAATTCATTCCCTACAACAAACGTTTTTGAGAAAAATAAAATTTAATCCACTTCGTTCACGAAAACTACCCTTTATAGGTTAGGTTTGTCAATTTTAACGAAAACTTTGATTCATTTCATTTATTTCTATGAACGATTGAAATAAAAGTTCATTGTACTATTTAGTTCGATTTAATATAGAAAATAATACAAAATAAGCCCTATTAATATAAAAAAAATCACATTTCTTTGCTGTTCCAAAATAGGGACATGCATTATGGAATACCATTACAAGAGTCCAAAAGTTGTTTCATAATAGGTACATACGGGCCGTTCCGCTTTTTCATAAATATAATAACTTTACTCAGACTAAATTAAACTTTTAATAGACGTTTCGCATTCAGGAAAGATCATGTAATTCATTGAAATAAACAATTTGAAAATATATTCTACTATCGTTCCAAAATTAATGAAAATCTTAAAACCCTCCCAAAACTTGTCTTATGATAGGTACTTTTACCTTAGCAATATTAAAAACTAGTTTTATAATCAGCCTTTTTACCGCTTATTTGCTTTCACTATTTTTTCACCGATCCCTTCGATTCGTCAAACCCTTGGTTTCAAAACTGTCTGATCACTAAGTCTATTAATTTTCATCAAAAGTTTATTTTACTTATTTTCATGAGAAATGTAATTTGCAATGAGATGAATAAATTTGTCAAAGTAGGTTTTTTGTTCCCACGTTGCAAGAACAAAACTGGTAATTGCAGTGTTGGTTAGTAGCTTGTTGAAAGTAAAGAAGATACTGAAAAGTTACGTTATTTGTAACTTTTAGGGTAACTTTGCTACTATTTCAAAAAGTTACTTGTAACTTAACTTAGTTGCGAATTTTGCAATAAACTTTAATTTTAGTTAGCTTACAGTTAATTTGCGTTTTTGTTATATCTCGTATTCGTAGATGCTTATGGCTCAGTTATGGGTAGAAAATTAATATCTTTGGTTTGATGATTCAGATATTTTGTTAAAAATTCGTCTTATTTGGTTGAATTCAACAGTGTTTGATTTTTAATTGATATCTTTTTTGGTTTGCAATTTAACTAATTGATTGAAAACTCATGTATTATTGTTGAAAATTAAACTATTTAACTGAAAAGTAATTTTTTTTTATCAAAAATCATATATCCGGTTTGAAGATAAAACTGCTTTTCAGAAAATTCGTCTTTTTGTTTTAAAAATTCAACAATTTAGTGGACATTTTTTTCATTTTTTGGTTCAAAATTAGGCTTCCCAACTTCAATATCGATCTTTTTTCGCAAAACATCCCATCTTTTTTTTGTTGAAAATTTAATTATTTTGGTATAAAATTAACCTGACTTGGTTGAGGATTCAGCAAAATCTTTTTTGGTAAAAATATTATCATCTATTGTATTTTTCGTTGAGAATTTATCTATATTGGTTGAAAATTCATGTATTTCGTAAATAATTGGACTATTTTAATAAAAAGTTCAAATAGTTGGTTTGAAAAATAATGAAAATTTGTTATGAAAATCCATATTTTCGGTTTGAAAATTCTACTTTTTTATGAATGAATTCCTCTCGTTTGAAAAAAATTATGCAGAGGATTTAGCTATTTTGTTAAAAATGTGTGTTTTCTGATTTAAAATTTAACTTCTTGTTTAAAAATGTAAATACTCTGTAAACAATTCCGTTTTTTGGTAAACGATTCATAACTTTAGTTGAAAAATTATCTCTTTTTATTTCAAATTCATGCTTTTTTTTGGGTGTAGAAAATTCAAATATTTTGGGAAAAGATTGACCTATTTGTTTTAAATAAATATATTTGACATAAAAATTCAACTATAAGGTTGAAAATTCATGTAATTTGTTAAAAACTTCACTATTTAGGTAGAAAGTCCAAATATGTGGTAGAAAAGTAATTTTTTTTTAAAATT
>CAKNWT010309514.1:0-12749 GCA_932066315.1 Andricus coriarius | reverse complement strand
TGTGTAACCAAAAGATATGAATTTTCTACCAAATTGATGAATTTTCAACCAAATAGTTAATTTTTCAGTTTAAAGAATTATTTTTTAACAAAAAATTGAATTTAAAAAAAATAGTTCAATTTTTAACCAAAGAGATGAATTTTTAAATTATTGATAATTCATATGATATTTCACCGAAAATTTTTTTTTCATATAAAAACAAAAAAACAAAATTCAACCAAATAGGCGAATTTTAAAAAAGAGAAAGATTTTTTGTCAAAAGGGACCAAAAATTGCAAACAAACTGTTGATTTTTTAAGCTATAAAGTCGAATGTTTGAGTAAACATTTTACTTTTAAGCGCGGAATGATTCATTTTCAACAAAAAAGTGAATTTTTAATCAAGAAAGATGAATTTTTATCCAAATTGTTGAATTTTCAACCCGAAAATATAAATTTTCTACAAAAAGTTAATTTTCAACCCGAAAATACGAAATTTTAACAAAACAGTTAAATTCTCAACCAAAATAGAATTGCATATTTTGAAACAAATAGTTGCATTATTTAAAAAAAAGATGAATTTCTAGGCTTAAAAATGTTCAAAAAATGTAAAATCAATATTTTTAACGAAATCATCTTAATATGTAATGAAATATGTAAAACGGTGTATCAGAGAAATGTATGATTGTTGTGGTTGTAGAAAGAAAATTTTGAAAATCGACAATAATATGCAAAAAAGTAGCGTATATTAGGACCCTCTGATAAAGTGGAAATTATTTTGATTTTTATGTTATATGACTTGGTTTTGCTTGTTAGCAAACTGCGTATTTGAAAAAAATGTTATATTTATAAATTTATTATTTTCGTGACTAATAATTTTTTAATTCCTGTGTTTTTACACTATAATCTTTTTTAGCTGGTATTATAAAATGTTTTGAACATCTAAGAGGCTTTAACTAATAAATAAGAATAATTCATCGAAATCTGTATACTGATAAAAATACAATTAAAAAATTCAAATATGAGCATTTTTCAATTCTGTTCTTAATCTGTTTTTGAATCTTTGATCTTGTATTTTTTCTTATGTATTTTTATGAGTAGAAAGTGCTAAAGTATTCAACAGATTTTTCAAAGCTTAAAAAAACCTTAGCACAAAAACGAGTAGAAAACTTGCTGAAGAAAAGGCGATACTGTCAGAGGGCACTATCCTTTGATATTTATGAGATACCCATGTGATATAAAATGCTTTTAATAATAAATGACATTCCATTTTTTTGAAAAAATGTACTTTCTTACTTAAAATTGAACTACTGAACCGCTGTGATCCCCGGAATACATTTTTTCCTAATTAAAGATTCAGAAGTTGGAATCAGCAAAAAAAAATTAGTTTCTACTGAGGGAATTGCTAAAGCTTCATAAAATCAGATTAATATGCTGACATAGAAATTCGTATAGAATATTCCGTATTTAGAACCAAGCTTGTTTTTTTAGACACTTGATCGACAATGAGGGTTGAGAGCTCCTATTACGCTACCCTCTTTCTCTACAGCCCTATGTCTCTCTTAACCATACGCAAAACGCAAGGCTTTAGAGTGGCTGTTAATTCGGCCTACTCGCATCTCGTCACACAATAAGCGTGAAACGCCAATTCATACTCCGCACCTCGTGTATTCATTTTCAGCACAAAAATGGTCTTTCAATGGTGCAAGCGTACACACTCTGATGCGAACTTTGGATAGGAAACCTCTCCTCGAGTCCCTTTAGTAATATTTAAATATTAATTTTATCTAAACAATATAGATATTCTTCATTCAGATTTAGAAGAAATCCATTTTATCATGAACAATTTTTTCAGAATAAGCAGAAAAATGATATAATATTTATTTATTATACAAACAAGATTTCATCTAGTCACGCAATAAACGCGGAATGCCAATTCATACTCTGCGCGTCGTGTATTCATTTTCGAGCACAAAAATGGTCTTTCAATGGTGCTATCGTATAAAATCTGATGCAAAAATTGGACAGGAATCCGCTCCTCAAATCCCTTTGGTAATATTTAAATATAAATTTTAATAAAATAGTTCAGTTGATATTTAGTTATTATACAAGGTAGATAACATCTCGTCACACAAGAAGCGTGAAACGATAAATTCATACTCCGCACCTCGTGTGTTTATTTTTGAGCACAAAATAATCTTTCAATGGTGCAAGCGTACAAACTCTAATGCGAAATTTTGACAGGACACCGCTCCTGGAGTACCTTTAGTAATATTCGAATTTAAATTTTATTTAAACAATTTAGGTAATATTTTTCATAAAAAAAGATTTGAACTCGTCACACAATAAGCGTGAAACGCTAATTCATACTCCGCAACTTGTGTATTTGTTTTCGAGCACAAAAATGGTCATTTAATGGTGCAAGCGTACGAAATCTGTTATAAAATTTGGAAGAAGGCCCCTTCTGGAGTGCCTTTAGTAATATTTAAATACAAATTGTATTTAAACAATTTACTTAATACTTATGTATTAAATGAAAATAGTGAAACTTTTTTAAGAACAGTTCTCTGAAAGTACTTCTTTCGAAATGACAAAGTAAAACCAATTTTATACATGTAATTGCCAAAAATGTATTAATCGATAGAAAAATATATCATATACAAAAATTCTACATATAATTTAATGAATTATCTTTAAATTTTGTTCATATTTTCATTTAGGTTTACTAAATTTATTAAAAAATGTTACTTAATTATCAATGCATGTTTATAAAATTTACGTAAACCACAGTGAAATTTATTCAGCCAACAATCACATGTTATGTACTTTTGCTTCAAAATTAAGTTTCGTGTCACTAAAAATTAATGAGAATAGTCTCAAATTAAGTTTCAAAGCCGAATTTATGAAATTGCAGTGCTATAGGACATTGAAAACTGACTGAAATTTCAGGAAATTTGTAACAGTGTAGCATACGAAATCTGATGTACAATTTGGACAGGAAACCTACCTCAAGTCTGTTTCGTAATATTTAAATATAAATTGTATTTAAATAATGTAGCTAATATTTAGTTATTATTTACAAAAAAAAAGATACTGTATATGTAACATGATAAATTAAAGTGAACCCAAGCATTTCTCAAATTTATTGAATTTTTTTAATTCATTTGAATTCTTTTGAATTCACCTTGGCTTCTTTGAAATTTCCTAGACATCCACTGAAATAAACGGATCTTTCTTGGATTTTAAATTTTTCCTAATTCATTATGAAAACTTTTATATTCACCGTACATCTTTACGGCATTTATCAGATTTTTATTTACTAATTCTATTTACTCCCATTTATCTGAATTCAATAAATTTACCCTAAAGTCTTCTGAACTCTCCTTGAATGCTTCAGCATTTAAACAAATTCTTAAGAATTTTTTTGAATTCTTATAATTACACTCAAATTTTACTGAAATGAGTGATATATTTTGGATATTTAAATTTTTTTTTCTGATTTACCTTCACTTTTGATAAATTTCTTCGAATTATCACGTGTACCTTCAAACTTTCATGAAAATTTTGGTGAAGCTTTTTACACTACGGTTAGTGAAAAACTCACTGAAATTTCATGCAACACTGAAATTTAAACAGCCTTTTTGAAATTTTAATTTAAGTTTTGAAACTGTTTTAAGAGATATATCATGAATTCGTTTAAATCCATATTAAAGATTCAATATTAAAACCGAAGAATTTCAAATATTTCAATCTAAAACTATTATTCATTTTTGAACACTTTCGATTTATAAATCTTTAATTTCAAACGATTTAAAGGTAAAAATTATTTAGGTTTAAACGCTTCAAACCTCAAAGTGACTATCATACTACCAAAACTGATATACCGAAGAATCCGTCGAAGTAAATTGTTTATAACAATCAACTTGCTTATTCAAGTGATTATTCTCATATTCTCAAAATTGTTGATTTTGTCACTATAAATGAAACTGAAAAATTACGGAGGGCACCTCAAAAATTTTACGCTGAGAATTTTCAAAAAAGATACTTCAAAATTTGTCAATATTTTTACAGAGCCTGTAGAGGATTATAAAGAAAATTTATGTATTTGACCACTGTGCGTCAACATGAGCAACTGTCGCCTTCTGATAGAAAACAATCTTCAAACAAAAGAATTATAAATGAGTGAAGAAACAAAAGCATCACAGCGAACGAACCCGATCAAGATTATCTCTGTATTATAAAAAGATCTCGTCGCCACCGCCACTCTTTCAAGAATGGAGGCCCTGTCCCATATTGCCCCATGTGCCAAATTGCGCTCTGTGCCAAATTGCCTCATAAGTCCGTCGACCAAGCCTACTTATTATAAAAAAATACTTAAAGTTATGGAATGCACCTTTTAATTGAAAAGTTATCAGCAGACGCCTCGATTATGGTGAAATGAATCGCGAATTATTAGCGACCTCCGTCATCGTCCATTTCGGCTTTTCGTGAAGGCACATATTTCTTTATCGTGAAATTGGATAAGCAGCCTGAAAGTAAATGCAAAAATTTTTTCCGGCGGTATGCACATATGAGACCAGATACTATCTCATTAGTTTGCGTCCTCTCTAATTGGTGCATCGATTATACCAATTATCGTTTCCTACTCGAGAGATTAGCTAATTGCAACGATCGGTCGATCCAGTAGTTATGTGGCACAACTGGTGCACGTGGGTGGACGACCATGGGATCAGTTCTATTGAATGTGACACGTATAGTCCTGAATATACAGGGTGTTGGTTTTGTGAGTGAAGGGTTTTTTTTTAACCCTGAGTGCATTATTGGATTTTCATTCATTCGTATCAGGTAACTGGGTCCAAAAACTCCAGACCCCTCGCACGTTCCTCACACTTCTCTCCACATGTACTTCCCACCCCTTCCCTTCACAATACTTTTGCTGCTTCTTAAAAAAAAGAAGTGCTAAAACACTCCAGCAGCTACGCAAGTCTGAAGGAATGAACGTGTGAAAGAAAGAGAAAGAAGAAAGGGAGGAGGGTCGCAAAAAGTCAAAAATAAAGGTGCAACCGGTTTGCTCGCCTCCGGACGGTGGCTAGTATTCAAGGCTTCTTACAAGAAGTGTTCTTCCACCTGACGCTTCTTTCCGGTTTTTCAATGCTTCCTTTTTCTCATTCCTTGAGTGTGGGTGAATTAAGCAAGCTTGAAATTGTTTAAGTTAGTGCTTGGAATTTAATATTATGGCGTTTATTTAAACAAATATTGTTTCCATTGAATTATTAGGAGAACGAAGAGCAGATGCAGGCCTCAGATTTACGCCACTTTGAACTGTTTTTTGTCCTTTCTTTATGGATAAACTGTTTTGCTATTATTTTGAAAAAATGACACAAATTCTATTATTTTTTCACAAGGTTCGATAATACAACTTTTTTTGTAATATTTCGCTAGATTGTCTAAAATGACATGTCCGTATTCTCAAAAATTGTTAATTCATTTTAGGGATTTCAAAGGATTTTATAGGATTTCAGAGCTTTTAGAGTATCTAAAAATATTTCAAGGAGTTTTTTAATTTTAAGAAATTTTAGGAAATTTCTTAAAGTTTCGCCTGATTTCAGAGGATTTTACCAAATCTACGCGATTTTATCAGATCTCCAAGGAATTTAAAGATTTAAAAAATTATAATGTATTTTAAAGGATATGAACCAGTTTAGAGTATTTTGCAAGATTCCAATAAGTTTCTCGAATGATTAAAAAAATTTTAAGGTATTTCAAAGGGTATCAATATATCAAATGATTTTGAAGATAATGAGAGATTTTAGAGAATTTCAAAGAATTTCTATAGAGAAATGTAGAGAGTAGATGAAATGGAATGGAATTTTAAGTGACTTCCAAGGACTTGAAGAGATTTCAACGGATCCAATGGGATTTTGCGGGGTGTAAAAATTTAAGCATTTTTAAATGCATTTTAAACGATATTAAAGACTTCCCGACACTGAGCAGGATTTTAAAAGATCTAAAGGGTATTAAATATTTAAAAAAAAAATTTTTACGGCATTTCCAGAATTTTAAAGGATTTCAAGACATGTTATAACATTTGAGGGATCCATTGTATGTAAAAAATAGGCGATTCCATAAGGGAAAAATTATAAGGAATTTCAATACATTTTAAAAGATTTTTAAAAATACAGAATCCTCCAGGTATTTCAGAGAATTTCAATAGAATTCAAGGGTCTTTAATAGATTTTAGGGGATTGCCAACGGATTTCAAAGATTAAAAGGATTCCAAAGCTTTTAAGGTATTTCAAGAAATTTTTAAGGGATTCCCGAAAATATAAAAAATTTCAAGGGATTTCCAGGCGCTTCATTAGGTTTTATGGGGATTTGCGGAATTTTAGAAGATTTCAGAAGATTTCATAATTTTAAAAGATGTTACAGATTTGAATATGTTTTACGCGATTTTAAATATTTGTATACAATTACTACGGACTTTACAAGATTTAAGGGATCTTATCAATTTAAAAGGATTTCGAAGAGTTTAGGTATTTAAAAAGCGTGTACACAAATTGCAAGGAATTTAACGACATTGACAAATTTTTAAGAGTTTTCAAACAATTTTTTAGGATTCCAGAAAGTTTCAATGGGTTTTAAAAAGTTATCCAGGATCTCAATAATATTTTGAAAATTTGAAGAAATTTCCAGAGAACTTTGAGGAATAAATGAAATGAAATGAAATTTTAAGTGTGTTATAGGGATTTTAAGGGATTTCCACGAATGGTATGGGATTTTATGGGGTATTAGAGGATTTAACAGATTTACAGATTTTAAAACGAATTTGAATGAATATTGTTCATTTCAAAAGATTAAAAGATTTTAAGCTCTTTTTCAGCATCTACTAAACTTAAAAGGTTTTCAAAGAATTTCAAAATACATGAGGGATTCATAGGAATTAAAAAAAAATTGTAAGATTTCATAAGGATAATACTAACAGGAACTTCTGTAGATTTCAAGCGATTTAAACAAATTTGCGAGTTTTCTTGGGAATTCCAAAAATTTCAACAGAATACAAGGGCTTTAATAGATTTCAAGTGGTTTTATCAGATTTTATTGGATTTTAAAGATTACATCATTTTGAAAGATATTACAGATTTCAAGATATTTACGGAATTTTACTCGATTTTTGTGGGATTGCTGGGAACTTAAACATATTCAAGGGACTTCATCAATTTCAAGGGATTTCAAATAGTTTGAGGTATTTAAAAAAATTCCAAAGAATTTAATGAGACTTTAACATGTTTAAGTGTTTTGAAATAATTTCATTGGATTTGAGAAAATTTCAAAGAATTTTAATAAGTTATCCAGGATATCAATGACATTTTAACGATTTAAAGGGAATTTCAAAACATTTCTAGGGCTTGCAGGTAGCTTCTTTTATGTTTTAAAGGAGTCTTATTTTTATTGATATCTGATAATACAAATACAGCAACCGAATTGCGAGGCAGTTTCGTATTATTTATCAACGTATGCATATATTGTTGCCTAATATTTGCTGTCCGATGGATATCGAGTTTACCTCGTCAGTCGATCCTATCGTGCAACGTGTATTAGGCAGAAGAGGGTTGAATTCTGGGGGTCAAAGGATCCAAGAGTGGGGTGCTTACACAAATCCTAGGAATCAGGGAGTGAATGCTTTGTTCTGTTCTCGTTCGTCTCGGTTCATGTAATACGAATGCCTCGAGGCTACTTTAGAACTCACTTGAGAAAGTCTATGGGGTCCGTAGAACTTGTTTCCCAAATCTGAATCTACTGACCATCGACTCTTATGCCATATTGGTTCTCAAATCTTCTTTGATCTTTTAGTCCAAAGAATATGCTTTAAAGTTTCTCATGCCTTGGCATCGTATCTACTTTCCAAGTTTGATTATATTTCTGATCGTTCTCCTATTAAAAGGTATTCTCTCAGGTCATAAAAGTCGCTTGGTGATAAAGTCAGGAGGATGGGAATTTGGTTGAATTCGGTAGGGGAAGATAATTTCCGTGATTTCGTCAGAGATTAAAGGAAAAGTGAGAGGAAGGAAAGATAGAGAGCGAATAAGAGAGTATTAGATTCTGAACTCGCGACCCTCGTTGCCAAATTTAGGAATGAAACCAACTCTCCTTCAATCTTCCCTTCGATTCGGTCTCAGAATGACATCAGAGGGAAACTTTATACTCTTATCTGTTTCGCTGGTTGGCCAGCTTGTACAAGTTACCTTGATGAATAAGCGCGGAGGGGTAAGAATCTTTATCCTCCCCTCTTTAAATCTGTTTCAATGTTTGTCGCTAGTTTTAATCTTCCCTCAACTCGCTTCGATCTTTCGTAAGGGGTGAAAGTGCGGCTGGGACCAGCGATGTAATTATAAAAAGGAAGGAAGCGAGGGCTACCACGAAGGGTGAGAGAAGAGGATGAAGAGTAAAAGAAAAAGGGGGAATAGATTGCGACTTGCAATTCCACTAGTCGCTTATACAAAGTTGGTATATTACACGCCAGCTACACGAATGTTGCGCGAGTGATGACGGGCAATTTTCGGACGATGAATCGAAAACTTCAAAAGTTCTCGTCATCCACGTTTATTAGCCTCGTGCCCTACACGCCCCATCTACGAAGGGACGATATACACCTCATTCGCAAGACCAACTCCACTGCGTAATATGATCCCTTTGAGGATAGACTTTTAGAGATAAAGGGCATAAAACAACAACAACAGCTTCTTCGAAATTAATGATGTTCAAAGTAAGAGGAATCTGGAATTTAAAAAAAAAATTCGGTAAAGTACGCGGCAGGCCTACAAATAAGAGTTTCGTAGTCTATTAGGACGTTAATTAAGTTATTCAAATGTCCCATTCTTATACTGTCCCTCCCTTACTCCACCATCTTTCGCCTACTTGTCATCCCCTTATTTCTCCCTTCACTTCCCATATTTACCACCTTTTGCCTCAATTATCCTACCTTCCTCGACATCCACCTCACTACGTTGACATTCCCCTCTCCTCGCTTCTCTACTTCGTTCCGCCTCAATTCACTACTTCCCCTTCCCTCACTTTCCTACACTTCATTCTCCATACTCCCCTTAATACCCCTCCCAACACCTCCTCACTTCCTTTCCTTTACAACATACACCCCCTTCATCAATGCCACCAGCACTACCCCTCCCTTCACCTACTACCTCTTCCATCACTTTCTCCCATTTCCCAGTCCTTTCTCTCCCTCTGCTATCCTCCCCACTGTCCCTCCTATCACCCCCTATTTCACCTCCCCTTACATGCTCTACAACCCCTTCCCTCACTTTTATGCGCAAACTTCTATTGCTGTCCCTAATACCTCTCCCCTTACTTCCATACACACCACTCCCACTCACTTAGCCTATTATCCCTATCACTTCCCTATCTCTCATTTTTATACTCCTCTACCCCTTACTCCACCTCCCTTCACGTCTACGTACCCCCAACTGCCCCTACTTCCCTTACCATCACCTACTACACCCAATTCTTGCTACTTCTCTCCACACTTACATGAACCGCCCCTCCCTCACTGCCACTCACCACACTAAAGATCAAGGAAAAGTCATGGAAGTAGTATGTTTGTCCACGCAGTCCTATTTTTCAAGACTTGAAACTCTTTTCTTTCCCTCTAAAAGCATTACTCTGTACATCCAGAATGGAGGGAGTTTTTCTTTCTGAAAGGGTCCTGCCTTTGCAAAATGGGATTTAACTTTCGACAGAGAGTTTGCGACATTCTCCATAGATCAAAAGACACCTCTTTTGGTCTGAAGCATCGTCCTCGCTTCTTCACATTGCAGCGCTCTGTACTCTCTAAGCGAGTATTTTTCCCTAAATGTTTCCATACATCACCATATGGATCTCTTTGGCTGCAGAGTGCGCATGTCGTTGGGGACCCGCAATTCCTCATGCTGCGTCTCCACACGATGCTTGAGATGGTATCTAGGGAGACGTACCCAAAGGTCGATCCTGGAGGCATTGGATCTTCTTAAGGTCTCTCCCAGTCCTTGAGGTCTGTCTCGCCTCAAGATAGCATCTGAAATGTATTACATATTTCAGATGTCCTCAGCAAGCACCGTTTTCGAGAATTTCTCATTGCTCCCTTCTTTTTTGGCTCCTTTTTTTGTTCCTTCTTTTTGTTGTTTCTTCTTTTTTACTCCTCGTATTTTTGCATTTTCCTTTCCATTGTTTCAAGAAATGCAATAACATAAATAAGACTTATCAGTGTCCTCACAATTCTCTTTAAAATCTTATCTTACTTTATGAAGTACAACTTAAAATCCTGTAGTTTTGATCTTTCACATTGAGGGATCTTAACCTTTTATACCCTTTTCGGTAAAATTATTTATGCGCGCGTCTTCCACTGAAAAAGGTACTAGCGTTTTCACGGGTCATGGGTTCGCAATCGCACCTTTCCCATTTCTAGCCCACGCGTTCGATATTTTAGGGTTGATACATCTGCACTTCATTCTCCCTCGAGAGAGGGGTAGAATCCGCTCGAGGCTATTTAAAATGTTGAGTCGAACAACTAGTACTCTTTATGTTTTACGACCTTCCTCACATATAGTATTTCCAGTGAAGATTGATTCAATTTTGCAGATAATTTGAAATCCAATCAGTTATATGATATCGGTATCCAATAAAGCTAAAGGGCATCCTGGACCATTTAATAATCTTGATTAAAGTAATATGTGTATTTCCAGTGATCAAAAGGTCCTCATGCAGGGATAACAAGTTCAATTAGTGAATTAATAATCATACTTGTACATGTTAACATTTGAGGATTAATCCAAAATGGAAAGGTTAACTAATTGTAAGCCTCGTGTTTGATGTTTGAGGGCCTTTGTGTGATCTCATTTTGTGACATTTGCTGGCATTCGATTATCGATGGACAGGAGGTATACTCAGGCGGTGTGAAGAGAGAAGGAGGGGTGGTTCAGTGAAATCGATTTTGCAATGTGCTATTATGCAGTGCGCTAAATTCACACGTCAGAGTCACGGGGGTTGTACAGCGCAGAGGAATGGGGTTGATCCTACCAAAGGGAAGGCTTTCGAGAGAACCAAAGCGGTCTGCCTATGACGCTCGCTTACAAATTCGAAATATCGCTCATTCCCTTTAAAGGGACTGAGCGATATTTCGCAAGGTCCCTTTAAGGTCCAAAATTACTTTGTCACTCGATAAACCGGAAATTACAATTTTATCGCACAAGTTTCAATGTAACCCTAGAATGTGGAGTCTAAACAGTTTTCAATTAGGAGAGGCTTCTATTTCAGACAAAAATAATATTTGAGTGATATTTGAGCCAATTTTGAAATATTAGGTACTAAAGATTTATTGTGTCATTTATATTTTATTTATTGGTTCGTGTTTTCTTTTCGAGGTATTCTGTACAGCATACATTGCCTGATTTATAATAATCAATTCATTGATTCCTATCTGAAAAATTCTAATTTCTAAATAGTCTCCAAGCCGTAATGATCTAAATTTCAAAGGGAATATGAATAAATAGGAAGTGCCTACAGTATGGTGATCCTAAATATGAACTTTTTAATAGAGGGCATGTGCATTGCCCGTCCGTCATTTTGCGCAGTTTCCAGAAAATCTTATGAGGTTAACATGGGAAATTTTTTTTTCTCGGAAAAATCAGATTCACATTTCTAGGTTTGAACTTAAATTGCGAAAAATAATTTGTCGCGAAGCCTCCAAAAGATAATTTCTGCTAATTTTCCCTGACCAATAATGTTTAAAGTTGGGCTTTAGGTGAAACCTTAAATTTTCCGATGGTGGGCCATTAATTGCTACAGCCGCTTCGGTATTAATTTTTTTTAATTCGAAAAGTGTTCCTTTTTGGATCAAAGATACTTTTGCTTTTATAGAGAAAACAGTATTTATTGTGCAGATGCAACTGGGAATTAAAAAACAATTTCGTAGTTCGTGGTCAGGTGAAAATCCGAAATTTTCGATAGTGGCCTTTAAATGACTCCATATTCTTTCAAATTGATTTCTACATTCAAAACAGAATTTCTTTGGCTCCCAGATTGTTACTTTCTTGAAGAAAACAAAATTTCTGATGCTCAAGAAGTAAGAGGGCATTGCTTAGGTAAAATAAGTTGGACGTAGAACTTTATTTTCAAAATTCCCTGATCAATAATGTTGGGAGACCAGAATTCGAATTTCTTAACAATTGTAATAAAATATGTTATTCTTGACTGTTGTTTATAGTTTCTTTTATAGAAATTCCCTGACTTGTATACCTTTTTTCTAATATCGCTGATTTTTTTCCGACTTTGCCTGACATCAGAATTCAATGACCAAAGAAATTCAGCAGAAGAAAGAATTTCGAATTCACATTTTCATAAAATTTTAAAAAGAGATTTCATGAGGAACTGTAATATTTATGAATATCATTGTCATATTTCGTAATTAATGCCAACCAAGTATTATGCACACTTCCGAACTCGCTGCTAAATCGGTGCAGACATTTCGGTATTCCGCAAACTCTAATGAAATTCCTAACATTATTAATACAGCTGAGACAGAGTGTGAGAAGGAACAAGATGAGTTGGCAGTTAGCTGTCTGGAAAATGGAAGCTTAAACTGTCAGAAAATTGAAAAGCTCGCTTGAATATTCTCAAGTTGGAGATGAGGTTAAAAGTCTTGAAAATAAAATTCATATCTAGGAAAATGTCTAAATTAATAATTATATTCTCAATAAAAGCTTGAGAAAGAGCGAATCTTTG
>CAKNWT010309511.1:13214-25966 GCA_932066315.1 Andricus coriarius | reverse complement strand
AGTAAAGGATATTTCAATCAAAACAAGTAAGAAAGATTTTGGAGTCAGGAGAGAGACAAAATTACAAAGAAATACTTTAATTTTGAGAATCACGAGAGAGAATCACGAGAGATTTTGGGCAAAATTGTATTCGCAAGATTCTCGTACTTTTTGCATGTTGGATGTTAAAGCAGAATACGAATTTTTATTTATTTTAAATTTAGTTTTTTGAAATGAAAAAGCTTTCCACTGCAAAAATAGTTATTTTTCAAATCCTTTTTTGTTAATAAAAAACTTTTTTCGTTCTGTGAAAGATTTTCTGCAAGTTTTTATTTCCAAGAATTTCATAGTTTTTGAATGTCGGACTTTGAAGAATTCAAATTTTGATTTATTCTGGATAAAGTTTCTTCAACGAAAAAAGATGGAAGAACACAAATTGTGCATTCAAAAAAGGTCTAAAAAATTTGTTATCAACTACTTTTTGATAGGGCGCGTAGTTCTTATTTTGTTTGTAAAAAACCGCATCAAAAATAAATTTAAATTTGTCATGAATAATTTTTCGATAATACGCGTAGTTTTTGTATTATTCGCAAAAATAGGACTAAAAATAAAGAAATTAGATTTTTTGGAAAAACCTCACAAGAAACGAAAAAAAATGAATGGACAAAAGTTGTTTAAACAAAAGAGGTTTACGAATTTGTTATAAACTTTTGTCATGAAAATACATTTAAAATAGAAAAAAAAAAGTTTTTGAAAAAAGACATAAGCTACAATAACATTTCCTTCAACCAAATTTTCCGCCTGAATTATATCTACAAATTTTCTTAGAAACTCTGTACGCTAGCATGCACATTTTTAGTTTAAATCGTAAAAAATAACATTCAAATAAAGAAATTAAATTTATGGAAAAATGACACAGTTTGCAATAATATGTACCTATAATAACAAAATTGTTTTTTTTACAGGATGGGCACTGTTTGCGATTAAAACTAGAAAATGATCCGACGGTGAAGTTAGGCGCGAAGGGTGAAAAATAATGCTACGTTTTACTTTCAGGAAATGTTTATTGTACCCATTTTCAACGCGAAAATGGATACCTTAAAGTTAGTATAGTATATTAAGTAGTAGGTGACACAGTTGTTATAATTACTGATTAATTAATAAAGAAAGGAACACAGTTAGTAAGGAAACTACATGGAAGGGTTACGTTCGTACATAGGAGTGACTCGGACCGTGCATTGAGCAGTACTAACTGTCCGCCCACCCCTCCAAGTACTCGGTCCCCCAAAGGAGTGAGTGTACAGAAACACCAGGGCCGTACGCGATCCGAGATCACGCGCGACCACGACAGAAAACATACAATAGAAACTATATGAACGAAAATATCTCCAACAGGCACTTATTCTTCACTTGTAAAAACAAGACAATGGAAATATGTCTGTTTTAATATCAATGCATATTATGAATTGTAATAATATTATTTCATTGAAATGATACATTTTTGAATGTAGCTAAAAGTAAAATGCAATGCAAAATAAGGAACAACTATTGAAGTAAATAAATAAATAAATAATTTAGAAAAGTTCGCATTTTGAGCAAAATCGAGTGCGAAGCACGACATACGTGATAAGAGTGTCTTCGCTCAAACCGAAGGAGCATTAGGAAAGAGAATTCTCTATCACCAAATCACAGTTGTTGCTGATTTGAACTTTAATTTTAAAAGGACTGTGCACAAATGTGGGGGAAGTCCAAAGACCGAGTGCGCAGCACGAGATAAATATTTGATCGAGGGCGAAGCGTAAGATAAATATATTATCGAGCGCGAAGAGCGAGAACCGAAAGTCGCGCGCCGTAGGCGCGCTCAAATCTGCGAGCCGCGCGCCCACCGCGCGATGAGAATGTGCCCGCGCTGTGGGCAGATATTCTGTTTTCGGAAAACGTTTTTTTTGTACCATGAGAGATTTTTGTAGATCCATTAAGTTAGCACCTCCATTATCAGATTCTGGGATTCTGTATAGTTCTGAATTTGGGGCTTTCTTTGGGTACCAATTAAAATTTTTGGACTTCTTTATTTTTTTCAAAAAATCAATTCTTTCGTGGAAGTGCTAGCTTACATAAGCCTAGCACCTTTACTTCCTAAAATCACAAAATACTACAAATTCACAGCCACCAAAATTTTGGGCTTTTTTGAGCTCTTGAAATCCACAAAAAGAATTTCCCGAAAACAACACTTAAGTTCTAGAATCAACCCCCTTCTAGAAATTTGAATTTTTTACAAATTAAATCCCGGCGTATTTCTGGGCTACTCGAAAATACCGACTCCGATTTTCGGGCTCCAACCCTTCACGCTAAAAATCAACCCCTTTGTGCCACATAGATATCACTTGGTCAAAAATAATCTTGTTGAGAATTTTACAGTGTCAATAGAGTCTCTAATTTTTAAGCTCTTTGAAAATACCCACTCGGATTTTTCGACTCCAGCCCTTAACGTTAAAAATCAACCCCTTTGTACCACGCAGATATAACCTTGTCAAAAAAACATATTTTTGAGAATTTATTCTGATTCAAAAATCGAAGTGGGTATTTTCGAGAAGCGCAAAAATCAGAGACTGTATTGTCACTGTACATTTTAAAAAACATTATTTTTTAACAAAGTAACATCTACGTGGTAGAAGGGGTTTATTTTTAACGTCAAGGGTTCAAGCAGAAAAATCGGAGTGTGTATTTCCTAGCATCACGAAAATCAATGACTCTATTGATACTGTAAAATTCTCAAAAAGATTATTTTTTGACAAAGTCATATTTACGTGGTACCAAGGGGTTGATTTTTAACGTTGAGAGTTGAAGTCAAAAAACCGGAGTTAGCATTTTCGAACAAAAAAGCCCACAAATACGCCGGGATTAAAATTTTGAAAAATACAAATTTCTTGAAGGAAGTTGATTTCTGAACTTAAGGGTTGCTTTGGTGAACTGTTTTTTGCGATTTTCAAGACCTAAGAAACGCCCGAAATTTTATTGGAATTAAATTTTTTATTATTTAGTGATTTTAGACAGTGTAGGTGCTAGTTTTATGTAAGCTAGCACCTCCACGAAAAAATTGATTTTTTTTTAAAAAAAAGGAGCCCAAAAATTTTTATTGGTGCCCAAAAAAGCCTGAAAATCTTACCTATTAGGAATCTTGAAACTCAATTGTAGAGGTGCTAGTTTAATGGACCTGCATTTTTAGCAGAGCGAAATAACATTCTGTAAAATCCGAATAACCGTTCGAAGAACAAACATAATAAAACTTCGAGGAAACAGATATGGAAGTCGACAATCTCAAAACGACACTGGCCACACTGAGACTTAACACTGTGACATGCGGAGTAGCGTTGTTGTGCGAGGTTTCCACTGTATGGCGCTAGCACCCAGTCAAAATATGATTAACGTTAACGACTGATAACGCCTATTAACTGCTACTGAACTGAAAAACTATTGCAATTACTCCCTGGCATTTTAACGGGAAATTGTAGGTAGAATCCGAAATTCAACAAGGTAAATGTCCTTCTTTCTTTTTTAATGATTTTTTCTTGCATGGTACGGAGATGATACGATGTGGATACTATAAGGTTACGCTGTAGCGCATCTGTTCCGCTTCATTCGGTCCGCTAGGCATACCATCATTTGGAGCATACAAAGGATATACTTACAACACATACCCTTGATAGAAATGATATGACTGACGAATACAATAGTCAGATAAACGTAGCAACAGATTTCTGTAAAATAAAGATATATCGCCAGTTTTTAGCGTTAGAAAGACGTAGCAATTTTTTTTCATATTAAAAAGACGCGGTGATTGGTTCCTGTGGTCCCGTGACGAAGAAAGACGTAAATCGAAGTTTTAGAAATTAAAAGACGTATAAGCATTGAAAAATTTCAAAAAGAGATTCTCGAAATTTTCAAATAAGATAATAATTGAAGTTCACTATCTCAGTAAAAAGAAACCTAATTCGGGAGAATCGCGGTGAATTAACATATTTAAATTCGCCCGAATCCTGCTTTCTGATTCGTTGAAACGAACGGAGCCAACGCTAATTGAATGCGTTTCAATTCGCCTTGATTCGTGTTGAAGGTAATTTCGGAAAAAATTAATAAAAATTGCATGCCACGAGTCTCGGACCAGCGATTGCAAGTGTATAAGTCCAGAGGATGACTATGCACTTAGCTACGGGAATCATTAATATATATTTACAGCAGATCCTATATGCTCCAACGCGTTAGTTACACCTTAAGAATTCGATTGAATAGGCCAGTTTTTAATTGTATTCGCGCTGGCAAATTCTGGCGAATTGGAGCTTGACTTAAAATCTCGCGGATTAAAATGAATTGGCCGACACTGAAATTAATTCGTGTTGACACATTCAAATGAATAAGGTCCCCTAAAAAATTTTCATTTAATTCAAACGAATAGGATATTTTAAGAATATTACTCTTCACTAATTTACACATATAAAAGGCAAGAACATTGCCATCACGATTACTGGGACTAAGGTCACGATTACTGGGATGTTTACCTTAACCGCATAATTTAAAAAATGAATAAAGGTGTTTAATTAAAAAAACTAAAACGTAAGTTCTAAAAATACCTTTAAAAAGAAGTCGAAAACTTCAGAGAAAATTTACTATTTGGGAATTCATCAATATTTTTAAAAACATTAAAATGTGTTTAGTGTATTGAATAGAAATTTAATTAAAAGACTTCAAGGTCAGAATTATTCAACTATATATTATTTTTATTGTTTCTTTGAAAAAAAATTGTTAAGCTACCAGCCACGAAATACGTATTATCATTCGAGAAGCATGGTTATCTTCTGAAATATGATAATTCAGGGTGGCCGCTGGACCGGGATACCGGGAGATGATCGGAATGTTTTGAGAGCTTGAAATGGCAGTGAATTTACTTTTGATTGGGATTCTTACAAGTTTTTAAAAGAAAAATCTATCCAAGGACTTGGAATATCACAAATTTTATAACACAATATATATAATGCAATTTAAAATAAGTTTGATTTCAACTTTTTTTAAATGTTAAGTTGAGTTGTTAACTATTTCAATTATGAAATCATGCAGTTTACAATGTGGGATTCTTAAATCTTTTACCATCAAAATTTTCCATTTTACGTATTAATTTTTAAGGGTACATTTTTCATTAAAAAATATTAATATATTTTGAAACTGAAATTTTCTGACAAAAAATATTTTAAGTTGATCAACTTTGAATATACCTAAATTAAAAAATGAATTCAAAAATTAAACTGTAGTTCGTGTATTCGAAATTTAACAATAATTGATTCACTTTATAGGGCGATTCTGAATCTGATAAAATTAAACAATTTACAGATTATGACGTTAAAAATTGAACTGTTTTAATTTGAAAACCTTAGCAATTAATCAAATGTAAACTTCCGATTGAAAATTTATAAATTGTCTGTTGTTTCAGTCTAAAATACACCATTAAACTTTGAACGTTACAATATTAATTTTAATTGTTTTAATTAAAAAAATTTTATTTGTAAGTGAAAATGTTGAATTTTGATGTGTGAATATCACATAAAAATGTATTCATTTTTTTAAAAATCGAGTAGGTTGAGAAGATATTTAAAAGTTTTTAAATGAAATTTTGAAGCTTTTAAGGATTTTGAAAGGTTTAGGATAATACAAATATTAACTTAATATTCATGGGAAAATTTCAAATGATTTTCATTTTGGAAGATTGATTTAAACAGAATATTTAAAAATATTTTAAAACGAAAGCAAATTTTGATGAATAAATAAAAATTGAACAGTTACAAATTTGGAAAAAATTGAAATAAGTTTAAGAGATATTCCGCAAAGTGGTCTCTGACGGCCGAAGCGAAGCGCTTGTGCAGTCACGTGAGATTTAGGCAAGATTCAGCGAATTTAAAAACACGTCAACTTCAATTTAATGACCAACTTGATTCCACCCTTTCGGAAATTAAGAATGAACTTTCAAATAACTCTAGGCGTATCGAGTGGTTGGATTCCGGCTCCAAAGTGCAAAATGATGAAATTGAAATTATAAAGAAGGAAGCTAAGGACTTGAAAGCCAAAGTGGTGACTCTTGAGCACGAGCTCAATGTCAATGAGAAGGCTGCTCTGCATACAACGCTGGAAATTCATGGTCTCCCCATAAAACCTAACGAAGACCTCATGGCCTCCATGGAATTTGTCACCAGGGCTCTAGATGTAAATATTCGTAAGGATGACGTTCTCAAGCTGTAACGTATCATAAAAGCACCTGCATTGAGTAATTCCTCTGGGGCCCCCCCCCCCCCCGATCATTGTAGGCAAATTTGGCAGATAAGATCTACGGGACGAATTAATTGCAAGACGTAAGGTAAAGAGAGACTTGTCTAATTTGAATTTGGGGTGAACTGACAACGAAAAGAATTTTATTTACCTTTGTGAGACATTAACACCACTGAATAGAAAGATTTATGCTATTGCTCTCGGTCTTCGTAGAGAGAAGAAAATCAAATACTTGCGGATTGCTGGCGGAAAAATGTTCTACCGTTAGGATGATAATTCGCCTAGAATAAATCTGTCGAATATCCAATCTGATGAAGGACTACAATAGTAACTACTCCCTAAGTCCATTATGTGTTTGATAATTTTTTCTAGTAGATCATTAGGACTACTCTATCGTTTATGTTACTTCTACATGGGTAAATATTTGTCACATTTTATATATTGCAGCATGCTAGATATACTATATACTATGGCCTTCTGAAGTCAAATATCAACAATTTTGTATTTTTTACTGCGCTAATTCAGCTTTGCACTGTATACAAATTGACCTTGCTTATACTTTTTTATACCTCACGAGATTTAAGATGCCTCTTGCTTTTATAAATTCTAATTCATTTTGTGTTTTATTACTTGTTTTCAATTGTAATCAAGTAAACTGGATTTTGTTGGTTATTACTCACTGTTACTTTAGCTTCACGGAAGTGTGTTTTCAAGTGTTTTACGAGTTTCAGACATTTCTATATTTGACTATACTTAAACTTTAGCTATCACTCTCACAATGGAATCCTTAAATATTTGCCACGTTAACGCTCAGTCTTTGCCTGCCCATTACCTTGAATTTAAACATCACTTTATGTCCTGTTCCTATCATATCATAGCCGTGTCTGAGACCTGGCTCGCGCGAAACATTCCTTCGAGTCTCGTAGTTCTTGATCATTACACACTTTTCCGCAGAGATAGAGATGAGAGAAGAGGGGGTGGTGTCTGTCTCTATATTCATGACAGCTTGAGGGGTATACTGGTGGGAGTGGGTCCTCTTGCCAATTACCCTACTGCTGAGTACGTTTTTATCAAGGAATCGTCGCCTCTGTCTGTTGGTGGGTGTAATTTATAAACCTCCTAACGCCTCCTATGACAGGGAACTTGAGGCTGACCCTTTCGACCTTATGCTCAATTAGAATAAGATTGTAATCACTGGTGACCTAAACACAAACCTCAATGTCACCCACAGTTTAACTCACTATTTAAAATCAGTAGTGTTCTCTGCCGGATTATCTATAGTTCCCCATGGTACCACCCACCACACTGATCATTCTTGTACATGGATTGAGCTGATGATTGTTGACAATTTAGATATGGTGATTTCTTCCACTCAACACTCAATCTCATTCCTCTCAAACCATGATCTTATCAGCATCCAATACCAGTTCGCCTTTAATTCCTCCTCTAGTGTAACTCCTCTGTCCATACGCAATCTTAAGAATATAAATGAAACTGAATTTCTCGTGTACCTCTCTACTTATGACTGGAATAGCATTTATACTGAAAAGGATATAAATAGAAAGGTGATATTTCTAACTCCATTTTTATCTTCGGCCTTTGAGAAATTTGCGCCTCTCCATACCCTTAAGGCAAATAAGAAGTCCACTCCTTGGATCTCTTCTTATATCAAATATTTAATAAAAGAAACAGAGACAAAACTTAGATCGGCTAAAAGAACAAAAAATAGTATTATTCAAGCCGAATTTCGTAAATTGAGAAACTTAGTAGAAATCAAAATCCGGGATTCATACAATCAATTTTATTAAAATTCTATCAAAAACAGGAATAAAAATAAAAACATGTGGCTTCTCTCAATACGGTTTGAACTTATTCCTTCTAAACACTTGGCTTCTGATAAGAATTTTTCCTCTGCAGACCTGTTAACAGCTTTTACTACAAAATCTACACGCACTTGCATGTTGGTGGCGGTAGTAAGTCTGTGTTCGGTGACAGGTGGTGAAAGAATTTTACAGAATTTGTGTTGAAGGTGTGATTGGAGTGTGAGGGTGGAAGCCTAGGGGTGAGTAGGGTTGTGCGGGGTGAATTGGGAAGATAAAATAGTATATTGTGTATCGAGGGCGTAAAGAAGGCAAAATAGCTTTTCGCCCTTGATACACACCATACTTTTTGTCCCCCTCCTTGAAAACAAGCATCTGAAGCAGATAGAGGATGTTTGGTGTACTTGACAATTTTAGCTTCTAGGTGGAAGGAAGAAATAGCGTACTTTGCAGAAGGAAGACTGTCGGGTCTAGCAATACAATTTTGTCAAAGTTAAAGATCGATTCCTCCATATTCTCACTTGCGAAGGACAGTGTAAGTGTAGCGGGTGTAAAGTTTGATGTAGCAGGCGTAAAGTTTTATGTTTTATGTAGCTGGGCTGCAAGCCGCCACTTTACGCCTGCTTTGCGTGCATGCAATGGCGCGTTTTCAAGGGGGGCCGGACAAAAATTAATTTACAGCGTAGTTGTAAGGTGCGATTTAGATATTTAGTGAAAGTGAGGTTAGGTTGGCAAGGAGTCGGGGGTGTTTGTGGTCAGGAGTCTGGGACCTTAGAGGGGTCAAGGGGGGCTCAAGCAGAGTTGGGTGATCTCAAGGGAGAGAAAGGGGTATTTGCAAGGGCTGTGAGGAATTAAAAACAAAATAAATGAAAAAAAAAATAAATAAAAAAGAGAAAGAAAGGGAAAATTTGGCGGCAATAGACGGCACTATTCTCCAGTGACATCAGTCGGTTACGGAGGGGACTGCATGGAGAGGTCGCAGTTACCGACGGCAGAGCGGGAGGTGGGCAGTGAGAGTACTGGTAGTGAAATTGACGGGGAGGAAATTTTCCACGTGCCACGACGGTCAACAGTGCGTGGTCGAGTTTCGAGCAGTGCGTCGGGGAGTGGGGAAAAACGGAACGGTGGGAACGAAGGAAACGAGATGGTAAGAGAGAGAGAGCGTCAAGCACAAGTAACGGGGAGGATCTCTTGAAGAGGAAGAGAGACAACCAAGAGAGTCCGAGGAAAAGCGAGGTAGAGAGTCCATTTGAAAAAAAAATGGAGGGAAAGTCGGAGAAGGAGGCTCTCGGTATGTTATTAGGCAAGTTCAGGGGGCCGAGGGAGGATGTGAGGGGGACTAAAGAGCAGATGGAAGGTATGAAGGAGAACTTGAGAATCACATATGAGAAATGCGAAAAGGAGATGAAAGAGCTGAGGGAGAGAGTAGAAGGGTTAGAGACGGGTAGGACAGAGGAAGACGTTAAGATAAAGCAGATGGAAGAGGAGATTAGGGCGTGAAAGGAAAGGCTTGAAAAGGTGGAGGGCAGGGCGGAAAGGGAAGTAGTTGGCGGGGGTGAGGGGGTCGAAATTGAAGGTATTTTGGAGAGGGTAGAGAATATGATAGAAGAGAAAGTGGGAGAGCGTAGGAATGAAAAGGAGGAGAGGGAGGACAGGGAAAGGATAAGGGAAATAGAGATGAGAATGGAGAGAAGAGAGAAGACAGACAGGAGAAACAATATTGTGATAAGAGGGTTAAAGCTAAAGAGCGGTGAAGAAAGGGAGGGTGTGGAAGCGCTGCTACAGAGCATAGGGTGTGTCAAAGAGATGGTAGGAAAGGTTAAGTTGGAGGGGAGGAAGGAGATGGAAGTGGCGGCAGAGGTAGGATATCAGAAAACAAGAATAGACGAGAAAATGTGGGTGTGGGATGAGGAGAAAGAGGGATTAAAGGAAGTGCAGGGGAATTTGTTTCGTAGGAAGTAGGGGGCGAGGGTAATGCAGGGCAGAGGAGTAGGGAATGTGCTGTACTGGAACGTAGCAGGAATAGAGAAGAAGGATGAGGAGTCCTGGAGGTATATCCAAGAGTTTGATGTTGTGAGACTGGTAAAGACGTGGGTAAAAAGGAAGGAATCGGATAGTATAGAGCCAAAACTGCCAAGGGGGTATAGGTGGAGACTTCAGGAGGCTGTCAGAGTTGAGAAAAAAGGAAGAGTTAGTGGGGGAATTATAACGGGTGTTAGAGCAGGATTAGTGGAAGTAGTTCATGGAAAGGAAGAGAAAGATATAGGAGGGGTAACGAGTAAGTTTGTGACAGTGTACACTAAGGATAGGATGGAAAGAATGAAAGAAAGGGTGGAGGACTTGCTAGGCGAAAGAGAGGAGGGTATGGTGGTACTGGGTGGGGATATTAATGCGAGGATGGGGAGGGAAGGAGGCCTTTACAGGGAAGGGGAGAGCTTTGATAGGAAATCGAAGGATAAGGTAATAAATAAGGAAGGGGAGATTCTAAGGGACTGGATAGAGGATAGAGGCTGGGCGGTGGCGAATGGTATGGTTACTGGGGACGAAGAGGGAGAATACACATATGTAAGTAAGGTGGGGATGTGGGTGATAGACTATGTAGTCATGAATACGCATGGGTGGGAGGAGACGGAATGATTCGCAGTAGAGGGGAGGGTGGAATCAGACCATTAGCCATTAGGACTGTCGATAAGGGTTGAGAGTGGCAGAAAGCAAGAGGGGTAAGAAGGGTCGATGGGAAAGAGGGTGAGCTGGACGAGGGAGGCGATAGAGAGGTATGAGGAGCAGTTAAGTAACTTACGTTTTGAAGGGGAGTCGGTGGAACAGATATGGGAGGATTTAAAACAGAAAGGTAAAGGTTGCATGCAAAAGAAGGTATTCAAGAAGAAGAAGAAAGGAATGGTGCAGTCGTGGTGGGATAGGGAATGTAAAAAGATGAAAAGGAAGGTGAAGAGGAAGTACAAGAAGTGGAAAGAGGGTATAGCGAAAAGCGAGGAGTACGTAGAAATGAGGAAGTAGTTCAGATTGATGTGCAAGAAGAGAGAACAGGAAAAGGAGAAAGATCTGGAAGAAGGGGATGTGTGGAAGATAATAAATAGGTTTAGAAAGCGCAGAGTGGGGATAAGTGACAAGATAGGGAGTTAGGAGTGGAGGGAGTTTTTTTAAAGAATCATTTCAGGGCTCAGATTCAAACAAGAGGGATGGTGGGAGTAGAAGAACGCGGGAGACAGAGATGGAGGAGTTGGGTGATGAGGAAATAGAGAAACAGATAAGGACGTTAAAAAGGTCAAAAGCAGCAGAAAGTATGGAGGGGGGATAGATTCCCGGGAGGGTGGACAGAAGGGTTAATAGTGCCACTGTATAAGAAAGGAGACAGGAACAGGCAGGAAAATTATAGAGGGTTTACGCTAATGAATACGGCATATAAAATATACGCGATGGTGGTGGCGGAGAGGCTGCGCAAGGATGTCGAGGGGAAAGGAATATTGCCGAAGACGCAGGCGGGCTTTAGAGCGGGTAGGAGTACTATCGACAATATCTACGTTCTGCAGCACGTGGTGGATAGAAAATTAGCGAAGAAGGGGTCAAGAGGGTACGCGTTTTTCGTGGATCTCAAAGGCGCGTTTCCGTCGGTGGATAGGGGAAGATCGTGGAAGTCGGTAGAGGATAGGGGAGTGGAGAGAGGCCTGATTGAGTGGGTAAGGCAGATATATGAAGAGAACAAAGATAAGGAAAGAGGAGGGGAGGCGATTTTAGCGGAATTCTGGATGGATAGGGGGTTAAGGCAAGAGTGTCCGCTGAGCCCAATGCTTTTCGCAATTTTAATTGCGGATATAGAAAGTAAGCTGGAGGCCGGGGTGGTAGGAGGAGTCAGGATAGGAGGGGTTAGGATTTCGTCACTAGCGTATGCAGACGACATAGTGTTGCTGGCAAGAAGCGAAGAGGCCTTAAAGGAGATGATAAAGAGGTTGAGAAGATACCTGGATAAGAAGAGATTAGAGCTGAATGCGGAAAAGTCCAAGGTTATAGTGATCAGAAAAGGAGGTGAGAGGGATAAGGGAGGGGAGTGGAAGTGGAAGGGAGAGGCGGTGCAGGAGGTGAAAGAGTTTGTGTACCTGGGCTTCGTGTTTCGGAGGAATGGGGGAGTAGGTGGTCACATAAAAGAGAGAGTGAGGAGGGAAAATGTGGTGATGAGGCAGGTCTGGGGGTTGGGAAAGAAGTTATTCGCAGATGATTTTGAAAGAAGAATGAAATTGTTTGACTCGCTAGTAATGAGTGTGCTATTGTATGGCGTAGAGGTATGGGGGTGGAAGGAAAGTGAAGAGGTAAATAGGACACAGGAGAGGTATGTAAAGTGGGCATTGAGGTTGGCAAGGAACACGCCTAATTATATTATCAGGATGGAGACGGGGAGAACGAGTGTAGGGATTCTAGCGGGGAGTCGGGCGTGTAAATATGAGGAGAAATTTTTGGAGGAGGGGGGAAGTAAGCTGGTTAGGGAGTGTTGATGGCAGTAGGAGAACAGTTGAGGGGGTGGGAGGATGGAGGCTGAAAGGGAAAGGTACTTTAGAACGAATGGACTACAGATGGATGAAGTGAGAAGGATGCACGAGGAAGGAAGGAAGGTATATGAGTTGGTTA
>CAKNWT010309511.1:350-10363 GCA_932066315.1 Andricus coriarius | reverse complement strand
AGCGTGTCTTGCACACGCTGAGTACCTGGAACACATACTATCGGGGTGTCCCACCCACGCAGGAACGACGTACATCTACAGACATGATGCGGCCCTGAGAGACCTTATTACCATCGTACCTATGCACCTATCGCTCGGAACTTCTTGACATAAAATTCGGTCACGGTATGCTAAGGTGGAAATGACACCGTCCTGGCATGCGAAAAGGAAACCCTTTGTACCTTAATTAAGCCCTGATGATCTGAGGAAAGCAAAGTTTGCTCCTTCGAAAAGGACTGTTTTTCTAAATTTCTGTGAAAATTTCCGTGCATTTTCTTGTGGAGTAGCTCTTGATGGAATTTTTCAACTTCTGCTTTCTTCACTTCGGCTTTCAGAAGGGAAGCATCTTGATGGAGTTATTCACTTTCCTCACTTCTGATTTTAAAATTCAGGCCAAGGGTCTCGGCCGCTTGCTCCGCGGCTTTGTAAAGGAACGCTCCTTTGCCAATCATCTCGTGATTCCTGACCATTTTTTGGAAAGGATCTCTGCCATTGGCTACAATATAAGCTGTACTCAGAACAATTCGGTTATGAAGACACTGGAGATTCAGAAGTCCGCGTCCGCCTTGACGGCGTGAAATGTATAATCGCGGAACTGACGAATTGATATGCAAGCTTTTATGCAAATGCATGATCTTACGTGTGGTGACATCAAGGGCCTTAAGTTCGTTCTTCGTCCATTGAACCATACCAAACGACAGACTGGCTGACAGATTGGAAGACCAAATCTGTCGAAGGAGATGCCTGTATCTGCTTCGGAGAGTCTCCTTTACTGATGCTACGTCCTGAATGCGGATTTGAGGCACGCCCAGGTATCTATAGGTCTCTCCAGTGTTAATATGTCTAATAACACTTATATCCACAAGCTATGGGTCCTCGGTAAGTAAAGGGCTCATGGTATCGCCCTAAAAGACGCCTCGCTGGAAGGTGACGTTGTTTGTTGTCACACGATAATTTCTAGATGAGGTAGTAAATCTATTTTTCCAAAGAGGCATTAATCTCTCTATGCATCTCACTATTTGTGGATGTACCTTCAAGCTTTCCAACAGACAGATGATAAGTCTATGAGAGGTTGAATCGAAAGCTTTCGGGTAGTCAATCCAGTGATTGATGGACATTCCTCCTCAGATTGTATAAGGTTGTCGCAAAATTCCTTGAAGCGGATGATATTGTCAGTATTTTCTTTCAACTCTAGTGTTTTCCGGATCTTGTATACCTCGCTCCAAAAAGTCTCTACTTCGTTGAGCTTGGGTGGATTTTTGACAGAAACAGGGTGATCATTGAACAGGCGAGATGGGTCATCGGGAAACTGTTGATTCTCCCTGATCCATCTCTCCCTCTTCTGTATTCCCCTCCTTGCGTCAGATAACAGCCGTATTTTGTCAACAATATGCTGCTTTATTGTCCGCAGCTTTGACTTGTTTAGTGTGTGATTCAAGATCCTTAGTTCTTGGGCGAACTTTCGAACCCTTTCCGTGAACGGTCTTCTTGTTCAGTTAATGTAAGCGTCTTTTGGTCTTTTGATCCATCGTAGGCTTGAGCCTTCGATTTGAATCGGCCAAAGCTCTCGCAGCACCATAAACTGAGCAATTGATGGTCCAGAGGTCGGATTCTTGCGAGATTTCTCCACAAAGGGGGGCATCCATTTCAGTCAGGTCTTGAGGCTTAAGAGGAACTTGCATGTTAATGTTCCTTCTTGTGCTGAAATGCCTGTTTTCCGCGGTTGTTCTTAATGTCGCTTCCTCATCTTCGGCTGCAGCTTGATCAAGGAACGGTTGGGGAAGCGCTCAGCGTACATATCCATTTTTCCAGAGGTAGGTACGTTGATTTCGCGACGATTGAATCGAAGCGTGCTGAAGGTCTGGGTGTTTCTGGCACCACAAAGTATGCATGCGCGCCATAAAGCCTCAATGAACAGGGATAATGCTGGCATCTTAGCAGTCTAGCAACTCATCCTTGAGTTGACTCGTCCACTCAATGTGTGTGCGTGTTTGCATTCTAGCTAGAGAAAGGGGTCATCCGCCCAGGGACACCGTTGAAAACACTCGCCCAGGTGCCATACAACTTACGGCACGGTTTTTACGCCTTCGCTTAGGGGTTATTCGTTCGGGACCAGCTCTGGAAAATTGTACGCGACTGTTATTAATAATTGTAACCATATTCAGGTGGCTTTGGCGTAGGCTAGATAAATATGATTTTTTAAATGAATATTAATTCAAATAATAAAAATCTTTACATTACTCGAAATGCTGATCCTTTGCAAAATAATATCCGAAGTCACGTTCCAGGAGTCTCCTAAGTTATATGCTTCTTATGAAACGGGTAAATAAAATAAAAAAATAATTAAATTTTCTACTTTTTGTGTTTTATTGATCTTTTTATATACAATAAATAAATACTTCATGCCTGGAATAGCACAATAGTTTTTTAATTAATTAAATTAATATAAGGCGAACATTTTCACGAACATTCCCCGAACCTTCCTTGGATACCTTCCTGGATACGCGGACATATACTTACTTCCGGGGACCTTACTGGAACATTTTTCGGAATTCTCCGAACCTGTAGAATCAAACTGAAGGGCCTATGACAAAGCCACCGGACGCATCCTCGGGTTGCGGATAGAACATCCTTGTACCAAGTGTTTCTCTTGAATATGGTTACAATTATTAATAAGCAGTAGCGGAAAACTATCCAGGAATGGTCCCGAAGGAATAATCCCCAAGCGAAGGCGTAACAGCCGTGCCGAAAGCTGAATGGCACCTCGGCGAGGTGTCTTAAACGATGTCCCTGGGATACCTGGCGACCGCTAAGAGTATGCAGCCGTATCCTTGTACGCAGTGCTCTACAGGACGGACAAATCCTTTCCCTAGCTGCTCGTAGGAACAAGAATAACACCATGAAACCACCAAGACCCTAGAGTTCGGGTTGCTGCACATAATACAGTTAAAACTCTCCTATTACCCTGACCTTGAAACGAAACGATTGTAAACGATTCTTTTATTCCCTCGCTGCTGGCCCACGCAGTTTCTCAGCGCATAAGCGAGAGACGGTTGCTACTCTCGCCTCGGAACGGCCGAATGCGCGATATGTCAGTCGCGTATATTTCGCAATATGATGCGTTCCAAGTGAAAACGGTTCAGGCGGAAAACGTCGTGAGACGTCATGACGTCGTGAAATATACTCAATTCAAGGCTTCCCGTTCGTTGGGCTTCTTTTTTTGAATTTGTCACCCACTGACGCGCAAGAGAATATACCGGGACAGTAGTGGGAGTTGCCGGAACTGCGCAAACAGAAATAACCGTCTACAGCCGAGGGGGGAATTACGGCGATAGGGAATAAGGGAGCTGGAGAATAGGTGCGACTCCACTGTAATTTAATTGGAAATACGACGACGAACCGGCAAAGCGGCGACGCTGAGTGGAAGAATCAAATCAAGGATGACTTGTTAGACTACCACGATGCCAGCATTGTCCCTGTTCACGAAGGCTTTATGGCGCATATGTACACTCTGTGGTGCGAGAAACACCCAGAGCTTCAGCACGTTTCGCATCAGTCTTTGCGAAATCAACACGCCCACCTCTTGAAAATGGATATGTACGAGGAGCGCTTCCCCAACCGCTGTTTGAACAAGCTGCAGACAATCAAGCAGCACGTTGTTGATGAAATACGAGTGCTATTTCACGCAAAGAAGAGATTACAGAAGAGGGAGAGATGGATCAGGAAGAATCAACAGTTTCTCGCTGACACATCTCGCCTCTTCAGTGATAACCCTGTTTCTTTCAAATATCTGCCCAAGCCCAACCAGGTAGAGACTTTTTGGAGAGAGGTACACAAGATCCCAAAAACACTGAAGTTGAAAGAAGATATTGATAATATCATTCGCGTCAAGGACTCTTGCGACAACCTCATAACACCTGATGAGGTATGTCCATCAATAACTGCTAAAGAGGTGAACAAAGCACTTAAAGGCGCTAAGAAATTTTACGCTGCAGCACAAGATGGTTTCAAGAACTTCTAGTGGAAGAAGTTTACTTCTGCACACAGCTATCCTGAACAACAGGATTGTCCGAAGAATCGAGCCAGTATGGCGAGAGATGAACGGACAACGTGACTCGAAAAAAGGTGCAGCAGGATGTCGAGAGAACCTGCTAGTTGACAGGTGCGTCTGTAAAGACGCTGCATCCCATCAGCGCGTACTGACAATGGCCTGGATTGACTACCAGAAAGCTTTCGCTTCAACCTCTCATAGACTTATCATCTGTCTGTTGGAAAGCTTGAAGGTGCATCCACATATAGTTAGATGCATAGAGAAATTAATGCCCCTTTGTAAAACTAGATTTATTATCCCATGTGGAAATTATTGTGTGACAACGAACAACGTCAACTTCCAGAGGGGCGTCTTTTAGGGCGATACCATCACACTTCTGCCTCACTCTCTCGCTCTGTGAAATTCTTCTGGATACCTCTGTGGTGACACTAACTATCGCGAGCATAAGGTCACTCATTTATTTTATATGTATGAGCTGAAGATCTATGCCTCTGGTAAAAGAAAACTTCGAACTGCTATAAATAGCGTCAAGGAATAAACAGGAGAGTTTGGGATGGACTTTGCATTGGATAAATGTGCCAAAATTCATCTGAAGAAAGGACAGATTGTTGGTGTTCCCAATGACCCTGAGCTTGTGGATCTAAGTTTTATCAGACATCTTAACACTGGAGAGAACTATACATAAGTGGGCTTGCCTCGAAGCCGTATTCAGGACGTAATAAGAGTTTGTAACATTTCTCTTTTCTCGTATTAGCGTTTTAACAATTAGATCCTCATGCCCTTATATAATTCCACGGATTTCTTATAATTTATCGTCCTTATTTTGTTTAATAGGTAAGTCGCACATCGATTAGTTTCAATAATGCAACTAATTATTGAAAATTAGTTCAGTTTGCTATTTACTGTGTCCTAATCAGCAGATCGTAACCGATTATTGACGTCGGTTCAAATGCTGGAAGGATATTGAAAGTAGCCCTTACAATTCTATTATTACATTTTACTAATAATGAAACCCTTGGAATTAGAATGGGTTCCCCTTGACCAATCGAGAATAGAAATTTACTTTTAAGGATGCGGAGGCCTTTGAATAGGAAGTAATTTGCCCTAAGAAATTCACTTGATATATAATTGTCCGAAGATCCTTAGTCGATTATTGCTAAAGATTCGATATAGAGAACTTCATTTCTCTGATTCATTTTGAGAGTTTGAATAAGTTAATCTTTCATTTTTAAGAGGCAGTTTGGGATCACTCAAGTGAGATATGATTGCGCAGGATTTATTTTCGATAAAATGCGTTCCTAAGTGATCAGTCATACTCACTTTACTCCAAAGGATTTTCCCTCTAATTTCTGTGAGAGAAAGCCAAAGATACCGCACAGCGAGGTTTCCACAAAGTAGAGTACAAAGCTGTAACGTGGATCATTGCTCGAATCAAACCAAATTTTAAAATTAGTCCAAAATTTATTCACATAGCGAGGTGTCCATCCATTAGGGTAAAATACAAAGCTACCATGAGATAAATTTTCTTTCGTCTTAAATTGTATTTGCAATAACTTATTTTCAGAAAGTGACTCGAATCAATTATTCCCTCCATTCTGAATTTAAAAACATTCAGTCTCGCACAGCGAGGTCTTCATAAGAGAAGGGCATAGCTGTCACGAGACTAACTGTCACTTTTATTTATATTACTCATATCACTTGTTCGATTGCACTGTATCAAAAGGAAAATCCGTTAAAAATATATCAAGCACAAAAACTTTTTTAAAGTGAATATGGCATTTCATTATTTAGTGATCAACGAGCTTTCTGAAGATAACTTCTGGCTTGAAGTTCTCTGAATTCAGAGAGAGCTTTAAACGCAGCTCACCATATAAGGTCCCAAATCGAATTGAATTCCTCAAGCTTTTTAACTAACTACGGGACCCGCAAGGACCCACGTTATCCCCACCATTACCTATTAGCATGCGCAAAATGCGTGGAATTATCGATCGTTCAAAATTCGCGAAGTCACCTTTACGCGCGTGTTCATATTCGCCTTCACAATTCACCGTTGAGTCAGGAGCGTATGAAGTTAACATTTTTTCTATTATCTAAAATATTTAAATTTACTTTCAAAAACTATTCAGGTTAGGACTGATCGTCTCAACGCCCCCTTAAACGAATAGATCTTTTAAATTTTAAAATATCGATTCATTTTATGTTCAAGCTGATTAATTTATGATAGTATTATTTTTGTGAGTTCTTGTGAAATTTTTTTTTCAAGGAGTTTATTGACGTTGAGGGTTGGACACCATAATTCTAAGATCCAGATAAAAATTGTCAAAAAGAAATAAAGTCATACAGTGTAAAGTCACAAGTCACAAGCCTAGGTTAAGTATTTAACTTTACGATAATCATAATAATCATAATAAAATTATAAGTTTTGGTTGACGATCAGCGCCCCCTTGAACAAGTGAATTCAACAGAGTTGTATTCATTTGTTTTCCATCCCCGGAAATAAGTTTAACTTTGTTTAAATAACTACGCCAGAGCTATATTGAGATGATATTTCTATACGATTTTGTTATTTAATATTCATGAACAACTGTTGGGTCCTATGACGTTTATGTCCAAAGATTAAGTATCAAAGAAATGTGGTTTTTAACATTTTCATTTGTAGTACGAATGCTGGCGAAAATGTGTGATGATATGCTTTTCCTTGTATTATCTCTCATAAATGTAGTGCTCCTTCATATGTTCCTCCTACTTCTTGATTCCTGAGTCTGATCCAATGTTGCATCTCATTAATTAATCGTTGTTCCTTTCTCTGTGGTAATTCTTCGTCGATTGAATTCATTTTTTTCATCTCCTTGGTGATTTGCTTGACGTCTTTTTTAAAGCTCATGTCAAAACTATCTTTTCGTATATTCTTAATGCTTTTAATTATCTTTGCTAGTTTCTTCCTTCTTTCGGCTCGTTTAATGTCTTCCTTGCCTAGATTCATATTCTTCTCATGCTCTCTTTTCCCTATATCTTTCTTGTTCTTTATTTCTTCTTTTTATAATTTTGGCTTGGTGCTACGTGTCATGTTTTGACGATTGCATAAGTTTTCATAAACTATTTTAACGTCAGGATCCTTTTCTTTATCGCCCCCTTCCATATTCATTTCCTGTATGATCTGCGTGATCTCCACCAGGTCGGGTTTGCTCTCTGATTTTTTATTTTGGATGATAATTAAAAGTCTTGTGTTGTCGTGCGGATCCTCTTTCTTCTTATTTTCCGTTTTCTTTGGTAATTTTTTTCCTATCGCGAGCATTTTGAGTTCCTCCAACGTTCTACCAATAAGAGTATTTGATGTAGATCCTTTTGCTTTTAATTGATCACTTTGAGCGTAGGCGTCCTGCAGGGTTCTATCGATGGGTATGGAGTATCCAAAATCTACGTTCCTAATTTCCCTGATTTTTGCCGTTCCTTTAAATTTTTTATGATCTTCGCATAGTAGCATATTTCTTCTTTTCTGCGATTTCATTTGGTCCGTTCTCCATGAGGGTTTTCCTTAGCTCCGCTTCTTTCTTCTTTTGCGCTCTAATAGCTCTGTTTCGTTTGGGTTGCTGTCTTTTCTTTTTGATTGGCGGCGTAGATGCAGATTAGTTGGCAGATGATTTCGTTTTCTTTCCATTTTTGAGGTTTGTACGCATTTATTTTTGTGTGCAAAATTTGTTTGACACCAGTTTCGGATGCGGTGAATCCTCGGTTTAGCAATTTCTGTTTCTTCTTCTGACTCCAGATCTAAAAAAAAAGTTATTTGGTCCCTTTCCACCTAGACAAAATGACTTATTCTGCTTTGGTATCTCCTGTACCAGAAAAAATCCTAATTTGGATATAAAAAAAATTGATAACTTTAATAGTGAAAAAAAAAGTTTATACACATATTGATATCTGCTTAATCAATGTTCAATAAAAAAAAACGAGAGCGGTTGGGGGACCGCCGTCAGAAGCTATGCTTCTTAAGCATTGAAAGAAGAATGCAAATGTTATTTTTATTGCATGTATTAATTGAAAGAACAGACATCCCTTCCACGAAGAAGGAAGAAGAAAGAAGGAAGAAGGGAAAGAAGGAAGAAGGAAAAGAAGGAAGAAGGGAAAGACGGAAGAAGGGAAAGAAGGAAGAAGGGAAAGAAGGAATAAGGAATAAGGAAAAGAAGGAAGAAGGGAAAGAAGGAAGAAGGAATGAGGAAAAGAAGGAAGAAGGGGAAGAAGGTCAAGAAGGAATAAGGAATAAGGAAAACAAGGAAGAAGAAAGAAGGAAGAAGTGAAAGAAGGAAGAAGGAATAAGGAAAAGAAAGAAAAAGGAAGAAGGGAAAGAAGGAAGAAGGAATGAGGAAAACAAGGAAGAAGGAGAAGAAGGAAGGAAGAAGGGAAAGAAGAAAGAAAGAAGAAGGAAGAAGGGAAAGAAGAAGAATAAAGAAGGAAGCAAGAAGGAAAAGAAGGATGGAAGAAGGGAAAGAAGGAAAAACGAAGAAGAAAAAGAAGGAAGGAAGAATGGAAAGAAGGAAGAACGAAGAAGGAAAAGAAGGAAGGAAGAAGGAAAAGAAGGAAGCATAAAGAAGGAAGAAGGAAAAGAAAGAAGGAAGAAGGAAAAGAAGGAAGGAAGAACGAAGAACGAAGAAGGAAATGAAGGAAGGAAGAAGGGAAAGAAGGACGAAGAAAGAAGGAAGAACGAAGAAGGAAAAGAAGAAAGGAAGAAGGTAACGAAGGAAGAAGGACGAAGGAAATGAAGGAAGAAGGGAAAGAAGAAAGAAAGAAGAATGAAGGAAGAAAGGAAAGAAGGAAAAAGGAAAAGAAAGAAGGGAAAGAAGGAAGAAGGGTAAGAAGGAAGAAGAGAAAGAAGGAAGAAGGAAGAATAAAGAAGGAAAAAGGAAAAGAAGGAAGGAAGAACGAAGAAGGAAAAGAAGGAAGAAGAAACAAGGAAGAACGAAGAAGGAAAAGAAAGAAGGTAGGAGGGAAAGAAGGAAGAAGGTAAAGAAGGAAGAATAAAGAAGGAAGAAGGAAAAGAAGGAAGGAAGAACGAAGAAGGAAAAGAATGAAGGAAGAAGGGAAAGAAGGAAGAAGAAAGAAGGAAGAACGAAGAAGGAAAAGAAGGAAGGAAGAAGGGAAAGAAGGAATAAGGAAAAAAATGAAGAAGGAAGAATAAAGAAGGAAGAAGGAAAAGAAGGAAGGAAGAAGGAAAAGAAGGAAGGAAGAGGGAAGAAGGAAGAACGAAGAAGGAACAGAAGGAAGGAAGAAGGGAAAGAAGGAAGAAGGATGAAGGAAGAAGGAAGAAGGAAGAATTAAGAAGGAAGAAGAAAAAGAAGGAAGGAAGAAGGAAAAGAAGGAAGGAAGAAGGAAGAAGAAAGAACGAAGAAGGAAAAGAAGGAAGAAAGAAGGGAAAGAAGGAATAAGGAAGAAGGAAGAACGAAGAAGGAAAAGAAGGAAGGAAGAAGGGAAAGAAGGAAGAAGGAGAAAGGAAGATGGAAGATGGAAGAAGGAAGAAGGAAGGAGAGAGCGCGAGAGAGAGATAGAGAGAGAGAGAGTGAGAGAGAGAAAGAGAGTCATGAGATGACCATGGAGACTATATATAGTCTCCATGAAGATGACTCACTTTCGTTGCGTTACGTTGTGTTACATGATTTTTCAGTTCGATCCCCTCGGCCCATCGTCCTCGGCCTACCGTCCTCAAAGAAGCATAGCTTCAAAAATGTCTAGGAGATCCTGAGCAGGTACATTTTTTTATTCAATCACGATACTCTTTAGGCTCGCTGTGAGTTCGTTCTAAGTTAATAATATCACTAAATTACTCATGCTTTTACTTCCTTTGTTTATATATATAGTTGAAAGTTTGTCATAAGGAAAAGCGCAGGATTTCGCTGGGAGCAGGTGCTAATCCGAAAAATTGCACCCGCTC
>CAKNWT010309487.1:0-12820 GCA_932066315.1 Andricus coriarius | reverse complement strand
AAGAGCCGGCTCACCGACACGCTACGTTTGCATGTGTTTCTCCCACATGGGAGAGTGGTGGGGGCCGAAAATTCCCACGTTCTGGAGCCTCTGCCACAACAAAATCGGAAAAAATATATGTTAAAGCAGATTAGAGCATTGAATAAATAACAAAATCAGTGGGGCCAATGCTTTTATCACTTTCGAAATCATATGATCTTTCTTAGTAGGGTTGGAAAACGATTCATAACATCCTTTCAAGTAAATTTGAATTGTTGCATCTACAAGGGTATCTCCTTTGGTTCACTAAGTTTAAAAAAATGATGGTATCCAAAGAACTTAATTTATGTAAAAAATCTTTAGTCTCTCTATGTATGTGATGGGATAAAAGTGCCTGATATCTCTTAAAGCAAATTTAGATAATTAATTTTTAAAGAAGGTGCGTTTCGCTAGCAACTCCACAAGAAAATTTGTACATTTTTTGTATGCGAAAATTTTGGGCTATTTTTGGGCTCTCTAAAATTGCCAAAAGTAATTTTCAAAAAACAAAACTTATCACCTGAAGACTACCCTTAGATTGAGATATG
This sequence comes from Andricus coriarius, assembly GCA_932066315.1. Lineage (NCBI taxonomy): Eukaryota > Metazoa > Arthropoda > Insecta > Hymenoptera > Cynipidae > Andricus > Andricus coriarius. The sequence continues at coordinate 12,254 of CAKNWT010309487.1, read as the reverse complement.
CATTCAACCTAAATGAAAGCATACCTTGCCTAATTGTTTCTCATATAGCAGCGTATCTTTCACAATGACACCAACTGGAATAATTTGCTCACAATGAAAGATCAACAATGTGAATTTGTCCAATTTTGCAAAAAATGTTTAGGCTGGTGAACTACCCCGAAATTATTTTTGATTACACAAAAATTGCCAAACAGTAGTAAATTCAGGTCGATAAATTTGTGAAAAGGCATGTTGCTCGCGATAATATTCGATTATAAGCAAAGAATAGTCGAATTTTGGCGAAGTAGCGAAAAAAAAATAATCGCCTGATAAGTGTTGTTAAACATCGATTCAGACAAGAATCATCAGAAGGTCACTTGAGGCGATGAGCAGGACAAGTAAATAAAGGAGGTACTTATATGGAAAAATTACATCGTATTTCAGGCTACACGTTAAACAATTTAAAAAGTGCAATTGATGCTGCTATGATGTTCCACGATCTAGATCTACAAAAATAGGCTCTGCATGCTAAACAAATTTTTGGTTTTGAAGATGCATGATTTAAAGCACCTGACTGGTGGGTATAGCGGTTTAAAGAACTCACCGAATAACATCCAAGAAAATCAATAAATTCATCATCAGAAAAACATTAGAAGATAAGGAAACTTTGAAATTAAACGCGGAGAATTCAACGAATGAAGTGAAGCTGCTCATCACTCAATATGGGAGAGAGAATGTTCATAACTCGGATTAAACTGGATTCCAATTAGAGATGCATTCAGGCCGAATATTAACCACTGAAGGAACACGATAAGCGGAATGTGTATTCCAATCTATTTATTCTACAACTCGCAGCTATACTATTCAGCCCACGATTTCAGCAAATGGAAAGCTTCTATATTCGCTTTTTCTTGTATTAAAATAACAAAGTGGAAAGTTTGGACCAATTGTTGAAGAAACAATTTTTCTGCCAATCAATGTCTTTCTAGCTGCATAAAAATCTGGAAAGCTTGCGTCAGCTAAATTTGTTTATTTTTCAGAATTTTCAGTAATAAAAGTATTTTTTCATCTGCCGGAAAACCTCAATGTACAAATCTAAAAAAAAAAATTCCAACTCTATTTTGTGTAAAAATGTTTTTCAAACTGCATCCAAAAAAAAGTTCCTGGTATAAATATATATTTTTAAACCGAACCAATAATTTAGTACGTTTTCAAATGATGGGATAGCGACTCGAAGCAAAACTTTAAGAAGGTTGGAGAACGTTTTCTTCCCGAACGTAGGACCGACAAGTGTATTAATCATAAAGATTTGGACTGGAGATTTTCCAGAAGGTGTACAACAAGCTACACTAAAGGAAATGCTATTATTCCCATGATTATACCAAAAGGCACGAGCGAAAAAGTTCAGCCCCTTGACGACTACGGATTTCGGATTTGAAAGAATTTCGAACGACAATTTTCTGATTCTGTTATACTTTACAACTATGACATGAATCCGCATATACGAAATATCATCAAAAAGTTACGGTCTTTAGTACATAATCAATTATTGTTTGTAATATTGCAAGTTACTTGCAACATTTTAAGATGACTTTGGATTGAAAAAAGTATAATATTTTTGTTTTACATTTTTTTTATAATCAAATTAATGCTGTAGAGGATTGTGGTTTACACGCTCTATTGTATAATTAACGAAGATTCTGCGTAGGGGGCCTACCGGAGAGTCGACGATTTCAGTTTCGGTCATCGGGGTAACCCTACCGCTTTCTATGTTTATTTTTGCCCGTCCTTGATGTCCAATCCGAGGACAATATGCATATATTCCAATAAAAAAATAATTACTCTCCAATATGGCAAATACGTCACCATCGAATGTTGATAATACAATTTGTTCTTGAGTTGGCATGGGCCCATATCTTTTCCGTCTTATTAGTATTTTAATTGGTTTATCCGCAGGAAAAGTGTATCTTCGAAGTTCGAATTGCCGGTTCGGATTTCCAGTGGGAGTAAGTCGAATAAATGGAAGTTGGTCAAGTCCATATCCAAGTACATTTGAAAAAGTAAGTCCAGTAGGTGGTGACCTGGCAGGAGGAGACTTGGATCTGGCACGAAGAGAAGGCTCGGCAGGAGGATAACGGGACCTGGCATGAAGAACAGGTATGTCATGAGGAAGATACCTGGAAGGAGAATGTTGTACGTCAGAAGAAGAAGATGAGCCGCCAAGAGGAACACCAGAAGTAGGGGCTCCACGAGGAGGACAATCGTGATGTGAACTTAACTCTGCAGAAAGAAATAAAGTATTAATTTTTTTAAAGTATCTTGGATTCTTGGTACATCATGAACTTCTAGTGGAAATTTTGTGAGGAAAGTCCTAGAGGACATGAAGGAAGATTGCTCTAGAAAATGTATTATAAGCTGGACCGGCAATATTCAAGTAACATAATTCGGGTAGGATCCTGGAAAATTTTTATTTAGTATGTTATTTTACAAAAGGTAATACGCTTTGATGGAAACATACACTGGTGCCGGAGTATAAATAATATATTCGCATTATTTAACTATGAAACCTGAATTTAAACCAGATGTATCTGTAATTTATCTTTTCGAGTTATAATACGCATATATAAATAATAACATCAACCAAATTTAGTATAGCCAAAAACAAAGTTTCGGTAATGGCATCTGTCTATCGCCGATCTCTAAGCGTGATTCGAATGAAGACTGAGAAATTGCAGCTTCCTCTTTAACTCAATGTACTTTCTGATTTTAAAATTCCGACAAATTTCCAATTAATTTTTTTCAAATTCCATTTTGTATAATGTACATACTCTCAGTTTCACCGTTCTGAATTCAGATTAAATTCGTTTTCATTTCAGATAACCTCAACTAGAGTTTGGAAAAGAATAGCAATTGAAATAGGATGAGGATTACGGTAGACAAATTGCTATTTGTGAAAAGCCTGACAACGTTTTTAAAATGTATTAAGTGGTTTGTTCAAAATGTTCGAAATGGACTGATTTATTTGTTTTTTATATTTTTTTATTCCAATCAATGTTAAATCTATAATATATTTATTCAATTGCCTGCTAATCTATCTGTTCTTAAATGCTTTTAATTTTATCCTTTTAGGACAATCGATTCTTGCATTATAATTTCATAAACGTTTTCTTTTCTATATGATTCATTCTATTTGTAGTCGATTGTATTTCAGCAAGTAGGCTTGCTAACTGTGTGTGAGTGTGTCGTAGTTTTATATTTCACATTTTTACAAATTCTCATAATGTTTAAACATTCGTGGAAATTTTTTGTCCTTTAAACCGGATCCTCATTAGTGCATTCTAGCGAGTTCGTAAATGCTTAACTCTTTGGTGCACGTTACTGCAAGTCTTTGTGAGTGCAATCAACACAATTAGACAGTGTTCACTGATAGTGTTCCTCCCGATACTATTTGGAGTGACTTATAAAAGTCGAGGATTGAAGTGTAACAACTGAGTGTGTAGCAAACGGATAATTACATTAGCTAGAGAAAACCGAGAGAACCATTGACTTTTGCAAGTTGCTTATTCGTGTGTTTCAATATGCTTTATTTTTCAACGCGCGACAGGCCTTGGTGCCGAGGTTTGTTTAATATTCCGCGAATGAGTTTGTGAATTGAATCAGTAATACCAGTGCTAATTGGCAAATAATCGTAGTTTCGTTATTGACTATTATTGATAGCCCTCTATTTCGTTCAAAAATTGTCCCGTAAATTTTGAATCTTTTCTCAAGACTATTGAAGTGTTTGAAATTACAACTCGTGACTCTTGTGGAATTTCAAATTCATATAAACGAGACGCAAAGTGCACAAGGCTAAAACGAGTTAAACGTCAAGATAGATCTCGGGATCAAAAGAACGAAAATTGTTCACCTGAACAAAATCAAATATGCTTTTTTACAAATGTGGTAGATAAGGGCGCCGTTTCGTCAGATGCAATTACGTTAACCCAAGGGGGAAGGTAGCTCATACGAAATCATTTGAATGTGAATTGCCGACTAATGAAGTATTTTTGTAACGTTTTCCTTTTACCGCTCATGGCAGTACAAGTTCTAAACTCTTACTCTATTCTCTTCATGGTAGACCCGGGAAACTACGATGTCGTAGGCCAATTACAGGCGTTATTATTTTAGTCGTGAATTTATCTTCTTGCAAAAATTTTCGAACTGTATCTGCAGTTCAAAATTTTTTACACGAATTTACTAAGCAGTATGTCAAGACACCTTGTTTTTATATAAGTTCAATTGTTTTTCTAAAAACATTTTTTACCGTTATTTGATGTTCACCATTTTGAATTCTGAAATTAATGTAATCATAGTTGCACTCAGGGAGCTTCTCATATCTAAGGAAACAATTTTCCGCGAATCAGTCATTCTTTAAATTTTCGGTTGGTGTAATGGATCCCTCATTTGGAATTTGAAATTTTGGAAATCAAATTCGACTTCAACGAGCTTAAACCCTTTTTTTAGACCAAATTTTATACATATGTGTCAAAATTTTGGCCGTTACATTGGATCCGCCATTTCGAATTTGGAAATTTGAACGTTACGTTCGTAATCAGCGACCTCAAACCCCCTTATACCAAATTTCATACAAGTATGTAAAACTTTTAAAATGTTGGCCGCCATATTGGATTCAAAAGAAAAAGAGCTTAAAAAAAAGATACTCAATGAAAAAATAAAATTTCGCTATAGAATACTTTCTTAAAAATTTATCTTTTAAACATTGGCAATAAGGTCCCATTCGTATAAGATATTTACTTGTTCAAGAAATTATTAAAAGATTAAAACTGTAAATAGAAAAACTGTTTATGATTTAATATTTCTATTATAAATTTTCATTTGTACGATAGCTACCTTGATGATTGGCATGTTCGTTACACCTTCCAAAATTTGCCAGAAAATCCCTTGTTTTGGGCGGCATACTTGATGATATTTCTGTGAAAAGGCACAAAAGATTGAAGAACTTTTAATGTCAAAAATATAATGTAAATAGTAAGAAAGCGATTCGATTATTTCATTTTATTTCGTATAATTCAGTTATAATATAAATTGTCAGCGGCAAAGATTTGATTGGTGATGTGCCACAAGGAAAGGGACCTTAGGGTTAGCTGGTGAATTTTTCAGTAGAAGTGAATGAAGAGACGGTCAAAGTCAGAATCTCAGAGAGTGAGGGAAATTCTGTAATATCCATCCCCTCCACTTACGACTACATCTTCTCGCTCCGTCTTCAGACAGTGAGACGAGCTCTCGCGTCACACGGATACAAAACAGAAAGATATGCGGAAAGTGGTGGAAATGGATTTCTTGGGTCGTCCCCACGCGTCGAAATAGTCGATTCACGCCTCACTTCGAGGCTTACTAGCAATTCCAATTTTGCAGATAAAAATTTAATTATTTTTTAATATCAAAAAGCGATTCAAAAACTATCGATAGCATAAAAAACCTGATAATCGATTTTTAACCCTAAGATCCTTTTCCTCGTGGCGCGTCACATTTCCAGATCAAGAAGAACTTAATCGCTTACAGCATATTTTGAAATACTTGAAGCATGCAAAAGCTACTATTTGAAAGGTGAAGTATTTTTCGACACTTTTCGGTATCATGATTTGCTTCTATAAACGCTCTAAATATATTAAAATTAATTAATTCTTGCACCGTAACATACGGAGAACAACGGCGCGCCCTATGTATTTCAGTAGGGAGTAAGAGGTCATAACTACTTTTTCCACATACTTTACTGTCGATATTAAGATATCATTTAATTATATCAGCAGATAACATTTAATTAGGGTCCCACTGGGAGCAACTGCCATCTAAAAATGACTCCGACTCCCACGAGAACCGTTGTAAATCACAGCTATGGCCACGTCTCACGATCGTGAGATGGGTGGTTACAGGGCACGATGAAATCACTAAGGCAGGCTGGCGAAACCCTCGTGTGTCTTGAGGATATAAAGCAACCCAAGAACGATAACATTCCGCATTAATTTCGCAAGTGCCTTGGCAAATTGTTGGCACGCGGGTAGGACTTTCAGGTTACGAACCAGTGATAGTTTTGTACCTCCGAGAGCACCGATCGCAAGGACAATTACTTTATCCGAATATTTTCGGTACAGTCGTTCTAGCTCACTTTTAAGGTCTTGATACCTCTCCGCCTTTTGCTTGTCCTTGGCGGTGATGTTGTAGTTGGCCGGAGACGAAAATCCGATCACGAATATAGTTCGTTTCTCGAAGTCTTGGAGAATTATGTCAGGCCTCGAGTGTGCAACAGTAGTGCTGTCCGAAAATTGAAGTTTCAGAAAATTTAGCACTTCTCGTTTTGGTCAACACCGTAAGATCGACAAAGATGTCAGAGCACTCATAGGGCCGCATTATTTTCGTAGATATACGTCGTTCCCACGTAGGTGGGACACCCGCATAGAATGTGTTCTAGGTACTTAGCTTGTGCATGACACACGCTGCACCTATCGCTGGGAATTTCTTGACATATAATACGGTCTGGGTATACTCAGGTGGAAATAAAACCATCCTGGCACGGAAAAATGAAACCTGCTGTACCTGAATTAAGCCCTGATGATCTAAGGAAAGCAAGAGTTTGCTCCTTCGACGAGGATTGTGTTTCTACATTTCTGTGAAAGTTTCCGTCCTTTTTTATGGCGAGGACCTTTTGGCGGAATTTTTCAACCTCCACTTTCTTTACTTGGGCTTTTAGAAGTGAGCATTCTAGATGGAGTAATGCACTTTCCTCCCTCCTGAGGTTAAAATTCAGGCAAAGGGCCTGGGCCGCCTACTCCGCGGCTTTGTAAAGTAACGCTCCCTTGCCAATCATGTCGTGTGTCCTGACCATTTTTAGGAGAGGATCTCTTCCATTCGCAACGATGTAAGCTGTACCCAGAACAATTCGGTTATAAAGAGTTAAGGATTCAGAAGTCCGCGCCCGCCACAAGCTCTTGTACATATTGCATGATCTCATGCGTAAAGATATCAAGGGGCGCAAGATCGTGCGTCCTAAATGCGGCCTGTATTTATGTGATTTAGACAAGTTGCCTTTTATCGCTAGGAGTGTACTGCGTCCTAACCCCAGCCACTATGGAATGGGCGTTTGCGACTTTAAATATGAGGTGAATATGCGGGCTAGATGTTGGTGTGTAGAAGTAAACTTCTTCCACCAGAAGTTCTTGATACCATCTGGTCCTGCAGTGATTGATGTTCATTCCTCCTCAGATGTTATGAGGTTATTCCGAAACTCCTTGAAGCGGATGATATTGTCAGTATCTTCTTTCAAATCCAGTGTTTTCGGGATCTTGTATACTTTTCTTCAAAAAGACTCTACCTCGTTGGACTTCGATGGATTTTTGACAGAAACGGGGTGATCGCTGAAGAGACGGGATGGGTCAGCGAGAAACTGTTGATTCTCCCTGATCCATCTCTCCCTCTTCTGTGTTTGGACTTCTCCCAGATGTCCTCACGAAGTGAGGCATCCATTTCAGCCAGACCTTGGGGCTTAGGAGAAACCTGTATGTCAATGTTCCACCTTGTCCTGAAATCGCTCTCATCTCTCAGATGGTGCCTGCTTTCCGCGGTTGGTCTTAATGTCGCTTCCTCATCTTCGTCTGCAGCTTGTTCAAGCAGCGGTTGGGGAAGAGCTCCGCGTACACATGCATTTTTAAGAGTAAGGCCCGTTGATTTGGTAATAACTGATGCGAAACGTGCTGAAGCTCAGGGTGTTTCTGGCACAACAGAGTGTGCAAACATGCCATAAAGCCTCCGTGAGCAGGTATAATGCTGGCATCGTAGCAGTGTAGCAAGTACTCCTTGAGTTGAGCCACCCACTCAATGTGGGCGTTTCGCTGGTTGGTCATCGTGTTTCCAGTCGTTCGTCCTTGTAGAGCCCCGCATGCAAGGATAAGGCTGCATACTTCGGGACCATCCCTGGACAATTTTCCACTTATTAATTATTGTAACCATATTTAGCAGAAGCCCTTGGTACAGGGGCCCTCTATCCGCAACCTGAGGACGCATGCTTGTCGAAATGCAACACCCATCATGAATTAATTAAATGACAAATATTTAATTTAAAGCGCAGCACTATACACACTCTCTCCTACAAAATTTTAATCGAAATAAATATAAATAAAATACTAATTAAGATAAGCAGCAAAAAATAATTGTAATAATATTAAAAATGATTGTTTCTAATCATAGAGTTCACATAGTATTTTACATCGATTAATATACAAAAGATATGTTCCAACGCACTCACTATAAAAAACAATATCACAATTTATTCTTTACTTACCAATAGAATAAAGCATAATGTTCAAGGTTAAGACCAGAGCAAAACGGTTCCTCATTTTTTTCAAATTTAGGAATAACTGATTAACGCAGAATTTTAAGAACATCAGTGACATAAAATATTTCAATTACTATAACATACTTTTTTAGTATAACTTAAGCTCTCGCACGCGTATAATTATGTTACCTTGAGAAACTGCGATAACTGATGTTTGAAGTAAACGTATGTATTTACTGGTTAGATAAGACCTTTCAAAATATTAATAATGTTTTACGTACATTTTAATAACAGAAGGAATATATTTTTTCAATCCTATTAAGCAGATTTTTTACCGCAAAGTAGTTCATTAAACAAAGAATATTATTTTATCATAGATTTATCATTTTTGAAGAAAAAAAACTTTTCCCAGAAATTATCCGACAATACGTTTCAAGTTATTTTGAAGTTATTTTGAAAAATTTTCAAGTTTTTTTGCCGTTTCCTCGTAAAAATTAATTTTTTCTGCTAGAAGAGATAAATTTTTAAACAAAATAGTTAAATTTTGAACAAAAGGGACGAGTTTTCAATCCAGCTTGCCAATGTTTTGCCGGTTCTTGTTGCAACGGCCGTGCTACATAATATAGCCTGTCTAGGAGGAGAAGAGTAACCAAAGGACGATCCAAGTTTAATTTTACCTGCACCACTGCACCTAATTTTTATCAAAATCTTTTCATACTTTTTTTACATTGCTCTCATTGATATATGTAACATATATTTTGTTCATCAAAATGGGCTTAGTCGTTTTCAAGAAAAACCACTTTCTTATTTTTCTTCCCCCTTCATTAGTCACCTAAAAATGCAATTTTAAGGTTATCATTGGGCGAAAATATACTTCACATGGGCATGAAACTATGACGTAACTTTGAACATACGTTTAGCAACAGTTTGGCATCTTTCAACCAGGTAGTTGAATTTTCAACAGAAACGTTAATTTTCAGTCCAAAAAAAGGGGTGAACAAATATTTATAAAACCGCTTCAAGTGAATTTCGACCAATATTAATGCGAGTTTGATTTTTTGGAGGATATTAGGATATCATTCCCTGGATCATTGAATAAATAACAAAATCAGTGGGGCCAATGCTTTTATCACTTTCCAAATCGTATGATCTTTCTTAGTAGGATTGGAAAACAATTCATAACATCCTTTCAAGTAAATTTGAATTGGTGCATCTATAAGGGTATCTCCTCTGGTTCACTAAGTTTAAAAAAAATGATGGTATATAAAAAACTTAATTTATGTAAAAAAATCTTTAGTCTCTATATGTATGTGATGGGATAAAAGTGCCTGATATCTCTTAAAGCAAATTTAGATAATTAATTTTTAAAGGAGGTGCGTTTCGCTAGCAACTCCACAAGAAAATTTGATCATTTTTTTAATGCAAAAATTTTGGGCTATTTTCAGGCTCTCTAAAATTGCCAAAAGTAATTTTCAAAAAACAAACCTTATCACCTGAAGACTACCCTCAGAATAAGATATGCATTCAACCTAAACGTAAGCATACCTTGCCTAATTGTTTCTCATATAGCAGCGTTATCTTTCACAATGACACCATCTGGAAAAATTTGCTCACAATGAAAGATCAACAATGTGAATTTCTCCAAATTTGCAAAAAATGTTTAGGCTGGTGAACTACCCCGAAATTATTTTTTATTACACAAAAATTGCCAAACAGTAGTAAATTCAGGTCGTCAAATTTGTAAAAAGGCATGTTGCTCGCGATAATATTAGATTATAAGCAGAGAGTAGTCGAATTTTGGCGAAGTAGCAAAAAAAACTAATCGCCTTATAAGTGTTGTTAAACATCGATTCAGACAAGTAACATCAGAACGTCAATTGAGGCGATGAGCAGAACAAGTAAATAAAGGAGGTACTTATATGGAAAAATTACATCGTATTTCAGGCTACACGTTAAACAATTTAAAAAGTGAAATTGATGCTGGTATGATGTTCCACGATGTAGATCTACAAAAATAGGCTCTGGATGCTAAACAAATTCTTGGTTTTAAAGATGCACGATTTAAAGCACCTAACAGGTGGGTATAACGGTTTATAAAAAAGCTCACCGAATAACATCCAGAAAATTCAATAAATTCATCACCAAAAAAACATTAGTAAGAGAAGGAAACTTTGTAATTACGCGCGGAGAATTCAGCGAATGAAGTGAAACTGCTCATCACTCAATATGTGAGAAAGAATGTTTATAACTCGGATTAACGTGAATTGCAATTAGAGATGCACATAGGCAGAAGATTAACTGCTGAAGGTACACGACAAGCGGAATGTGTAGTCAAATCTATTTCTTCTACAACTCACATCTATACTATTCAGCCCACGATTTCAGCAAACGAAAATCTTCTATATCCGCTTTTTCTTGTACTAAAATAACAAAGTGGAAAGTTTGAATCCATTGTTAAAGAAACAATTTTTCTGCCAATCAATGTCTTTCTAGCTGCATAAAAATCTGAAAAGCTTGCGTCAGCTAAATTTGTTTATTTTTCAGAATTTTCAGTAATAAAAGAATTTTTTCATCTGCCGGAAAACCTCAATGTACAAATTTACAAAAAATTTCCAACTCTATTTTGTGTAAAAACGTTTTTCTAACTGCATCTGAAAAAAGTTGCTTGTATAAATATGTATTTTTAAACCGAACCAATATTTTAGTACGTTTTCAAATGATGGCATAGCGGCTCGAAGCAAAACTTTAAAAAGGTTGGAGAACGTTTTCTTCCCGAACGTAGCACCGAAAAGTGTATTAATCATAAAGATTTGGACTGGACACTGTCCAAAAGTTGTACAACAAGCTACACTAAAGAAAATGCTATTATTCCCATGATTATACTAAAAGGCACGAGCGGAAAAATTCAGCCCCTTGACGTCTACGGATTTCGGATTTGAAAGAATTACGTACGACATTTTTCTGATTCTGTTATACTTTTCAACTGTGACATGAATCTGTATATACGAAATATCATCAAAAAGTTACAGTCTTTAGTACATAATCAATTATTATTTGTAATATTGCAAGTTACTTGCAACATTTTAAGATGACTTTGGATTGAAAAAAGTATTATATTTTTGTTTTACATTTTTTTTATAATTAAACTAATGCTGTAGAGGATTGTGGTTTACACGCTCTATGGTATAATTAACGAAGATTCTGCGTAGGGGGCCTACCCGAGAGTCGACGATTTCAGTTTCGGTCATCGGGGTAACCCTGCCGCTTTCTATGTTTATTTTTGCCCGTCCTTGATGTCCAATCCGAGGACAATGTGCATATATTCCAATATAAAAATAATTACTCTCCAATATGGCAAAGACGTCACCATCGAATGTTGATAATACAATTTGTTCTTGAGTTGGCATGGGCCCATATCTATTCCGTCTTATGAGTATTTTAATTGGTTTATCCGCAGGAAAAGTGTATCTTCGAAGTTCGAATTGCCGGTTCTGATTTCGAGTGGGAGTAAGTCGAATAAATGGAAGTGGATCAAGTTCATATCCAAGTACATTAGAAAAAGGAAGTCTAGTAGGTGGTGAGCTGGCAGGAGGAGACTTGGACCTGGCACGAAGAGAAGGTGCGGCAGGCGGATAACGGGACCTGGCATGAAGAACAGGTATGTCATGAGGAAGACACCTGGAAGGGGAATGTTGTACGTCAGAAGAAGAAGATGAGCCGCCAAGAGGAACACCAGAAGTAGGGGCGCCACGAGGACAATCGTGATGTGAACTTAACTCTGCAAAAAGAAACCAAGTATTAATTTTTTTAAAGTATCTTGGATTTTTGGTATATCATGAAATTCTAGTGGAAAATTTATGAGGAAAGTCTTAGAGAACATATAGGGAAGATTGCTCTAGGAAATGTATTATAAGCTGGACCGGCAACATTCAGGTAACATAATTCG
>CAKNWT010309466.1:0-11648 GCA_932066315.1 Andricus coriarius | reverse complement strand
ACTAGATTTAGTATACATGTAATGGAAGAAAGAATGCACAACATGAAATTAAATTAAGTATACCAGGGTACAGTAAATTTAGCATATGACTATACTGATTTAACTATACACGTACATGAAATTTATTATACGCGTATACTAAATTCAGCATACGCGTTCCGTTTCGTGAGGGTTCCCTCTTCATCATCTCTAAACATGATCAGAAGAAAAATGAGATTAAAGACCAAAGTTTTAATTTTCAAATAATTACATGGTTAGGCTACATTTACGTTAATAAATTGAACATATCTTTTAAAGAGAAGACTTTGCAGATCCTCGCAGAAAGAAGCCAAACATTTTAGCATTACAAAGAACTCAAACAAATGCCACCAGCCACGTTGCCCGACTCGTGTAAATCAAAACGCGCTTGCGCAGTTAAATATAGTAAGCACGTATATGAATTTTAGTAAACAGAAACTATGAAATTCATATACGTCAAAGAAACTTACTGTACACTTAATAAATTTAGTATACATATAACTTCATAAAAGAAATTTAGTATATGTAAGTATACTAAAATTAAAAAGTGTAATGAATTTAGTAAACATTTCAGAAATTTAATATGCCCGTGTATACTAAAATTGCAAACCTTTCTAACAGTGTATCTCCCTTGAAGCGTTCGGCAGGGCAGGGCAGGGTTGCGGCCAACACCGTAAGAGCGACAAAGACGGTAATAAAGCACTCTCAGGGCTGCATTATGTTTGTAGATATACGTCGTTCCTGCGTGGGTGGGACACTCCGCGTGTCAGCGTGTGCATGACACGCTCTGCACCTACCGATGGGAACTTCTTGACATAAAATGCGGTCACGGTATGCTAAGGTGAGAATGACACCATCTTGGCTTGCGAAAATCAAACCCTCTGTACCTGAATTAAGCCCTGATGATCTGAGTAAAGCAAAACTTGGCTCTTTCGACAAGGACTGTTTTTCCACATTTCCGTGCATTTTCTTGTCGAGCAACTGTTTGTTGAAATTTTGTAACCTCTGCTTTCTTCACTTCGACTTTTAGAAGTGAAGCATCTAAATGGAGTAATGCACTTTCTTCACTTCTGATGTTAAAATTAAGGCCAAGGGTCTCGGCCAATTTTAAGGTCAAATTAAAGGTCACCACTGGATTTGTCGTTTAAAGTTACTCCAAGAATGACCTTGGCCTTTTTCGTAAACACCTGAGCCGAAGCAGTACGGATTGGACCCGCCCCATACATGGGTCAAGCTTAATAACCTTCAGCTGAAGTTCAAGGTCATCCTTGACCCATGACCTGAGTACATGTTTGAACGTAAAATTTCCCGCTCTTTCGATTTTCAGTTTCAAAAATAGGGGTGGTCCCTTAAAAAAACAGAGCTGACCTTGAAATAACCTTCAAGGTCAAGCTCAAGGTCAAATTCAAGGTCAGCACTGGATTTCTTATTAAAAGTAACTTCAAGAATGATCTTGACCTTTTTGAACAATATTTTACCTAAGAAATTATTGAGGTGTTTCGTTACTTTTTGGACACCCTGTATTCTTATGCTTTCTAAATCTGAATCTGTGAAATGTTACTTCTTTGTGTTATTTAACAGTCATAATAAAATGAGATAAGGAGAACGAAGTTATACATTTTGATATTAATAAATTTATTTATGCATCTCTCTAGCAAGCACTCCAGGCGAAAAGCTTTATAATATCATAATGTGTCATAGATCACATAAAAACACGCAAACATACTGATAATCACATAATAAGATCCATGCTATTTTCTCTAACCACATTCATCAGGTAAAGCTTTCCACGCGGGCCCATTAGTATCCAAGGTCACTATTCATCACACATATCTTATGAATTATTTGTCGCCACACTTTCCTGTTCTGTCATACAAGGTCAGCTTCCTTTACATCTATGCATTTTCCCATGCATGCTCTTGTGTTCCTGTGACTGTTTATACCTTTTCGAATTAGGGTCTCATTACCTCTCGCTACCGTACAGCACAGTGGGTACAAGAATGGAATTATATATCGCAATTTAAGCTTCATTTGTTATATTCTTTCTTCTACTCTGCCGATAACCTACCTTCCCGCTTTTATATGTGTATATATATCTCCATCCACCTTTCTGGCATTATTAAATAGACTACCAACGGCCATACCACGCTGGAAGCACCAGTTCCCGTTAGATCACTGAAGTTAAACAGTGTTGGGCGCGGTTAGTACTTGGATGGGTGACCGTCTGATACTACTGCGTTGCTGTTGGCGGTCGTGGGTGTGGTGAGCCCATTTACTACAAATCCACCTTAAAAACACTACCCGAATCGGGTAGTGTCACGCTTACCCCTAGAGGCTCGCCGAAAGGGAAATAGCTTAATGATATACCAAGGTACACACACGTACTTATCAAATTGATCATTTCTTTCATCATCTAAGGCAATGTTGCATACTGTTTTCTTACCCTTCCCTTCAAATGCCATCATTTTTGTTTTATTTACGTTAATTTCAAGGCACACGTTCTTCATGCTAAACTAATCAGTCTGCTGAACATTCTCTGTAGGGGAAACCACCCTACAGTGGATAATGCAACCTACAGTGGATAATCATGAATTGAGAACACAAATAACAGAAAAATAATTAATTTTAATTCTAATTTATGAACACGTATAGTGTCTTAACTATTAATTATAATTAAATTAATTATTTTACATATATTAATAGTTTTAATTAATGATTATCCACTGTAGGTTGCATTATCCACTGTAGGGAGGTTTCCCCTAAGCCATTTTTAAACACTTATCCATAAATATAATAAGCAGCCAAGAGGACATAACGCATTCTTGCCCTGCACCTTGCTAAATATCGAAATATTCGCTCATGTGTCTATTTATCCTCTCACTCGCTTTGCTACCTGCAAATATTTTTTTTATTGCTTTGAGAAGCCATCCATGAACTTCGTACCCTTTGTAGGGCGCCCCAAAGTTTATTTCTATCCACCTTGTCAAACGCTTTTTCTAGGTCAACAAATGCGCAGAAAACTTTTTGGTTTGCCCTGAAACTTTTTTCTATGATTTGTCTCAAGATAAATATGTGATCCGCACGTGACCTTTCCTGGCATAAATCAACATTTGACTTCCCAGATCTTTTCTTCTATTATTTTCTTTACCCTATCAATAAGTATTTTTGAATATGTTTTGTTTACGATACTCAGCAAGCTGATACCTGTATCATTATTGCAGTTGCTTTTATCTCCCCTTTCTTCGTATATTGGGACTAAGATCGCATTTTTTCAGTCATCTGGAACTGCTCTTATTTTGATACATACATTTATCAACTAGCACAGCCTGTGAGCTATATATTCGCGACAGTATTCAAGCATTTCAGCGTGAATGCCATCTATACCGACAACCTCACCATTCTTCAAGTTCTTAATCATGTCCCTATCCTCAGAGACACAAATTCATTTAACCAGGTTTGCCGCCATATCGTCTTCTATGTCGCAGTTGTGCTGCTCCATAGCTTCACCTCCCAATAATTCCTTATATTGCAATGGTCCCTATAACCATCTTTTACTCCGTCCGCATCCTATAGCACTTCACCTTTCATCTCCTAATAATTCCTTGTAATGATCTCTATAACCGTCTTTGACTGCGTCCGCCATTCCATTTCACCCTTTCTATTCCTCATTCCGACTAAAATTGTACTACTACTTCCTTTCTAATTGCTCTTGCCCAATTTCCGAAATAATGACTTACTTCCTTCGAAGGTGTATTGCATTTTCGTATTTTTTTCCGTCCTGATTTTACCTATGCTTTCTTTAAGTAATATTTTTACTTTTCTGTTCTCGGCCCTATAATCATTTTCTAGTCTAATTCTCTCGTCATAGTCAAGACCTGTAATATCCAACTTTCTTAGATGCGCTTTTTTGATTTCGTAAACGGCTACGCGGATTTCATCATTCTACTGAGCATCCCCAGTTATTCTACAAGAAATTAGTAAAACAAAATCTTTTTTAAAAATTTGTTAACATAAACATTAAGCCTTATAATAATAGTGAATTAAAACATCAGTTATGCCAGGCCTTATACCTGATTTCCATTCTGAAATTATCGGGTTCTTAGTCACCTCTAAAAATCATTTTTTCAAGAAAGCGAATATTCTGTGAAATATAAAAGTCTACCATATCTGACGCTATTTTATTTAAAATAGCTTGTATATCATATATTGGTGAAAATAAGAAATCCACACGATTCGCTAAGGAACTTATTTTCGGAAAGGTATTTCGTATTCAAGTAAAACGTTTTTTTTTCATTAGTCCTTACCTTAATTATGATGCAAATAGTGATAAGCAATATCAAGGAGGGTTCTTTTGTTTTAATCTCACTTTGTAAATGTTAAAAAGTAATGTAATTGTTAAAAAGTATAATTTGTACAAATACTCTTGGATGCTTAAAATATATATGTTATGATTTATTTTAGCTATTGTTTGCAATATAATAAACTGAATACATATAAATACAAGAATGTTCAAATAAAAAATTATGAAAATATTATAATGAAAACTCTCGTTGTGACAACTCCACTCACATCCATGGAAATAATTGTGTGATTGGGCGAAAAAATAATAAGTGAAAAAAATGAATTTCCTAGGTTAATGTTACTTACCTACTTTGTATCAATAAAACATTTTAACGATATATGGGTCTATGATAGATAATATTTTGTTCATGAACTTACCTGGTGAATGGTCTTCTTCAGTGAGAAAATGTGTGTGACCGGGGGAAACCGCAAAAAATACAGGTGCAATAAACGAAGCAACTATCTTATTTACTTTCGATATAGCAAATATTTGACAGATTTAAATTTATTTTCAAAAAGCACTCTCAAGAATCTTCATTTTTCAATAAACTTAAATTTGAGAATCCAGTTCTTTGGTGAAAACAAAAACTTTAAAAACTATCGTGTTACCGAGTGACATTATCTTATGGGACATTCAAAAACAAATTTAAATTTAGGAAAGCAGAACGAGGTGGATACGAGTACGAATGGAATAATGTGAAAAAGTGACTTGGTTTTATAGCTAAAGTTCTGCAGTATATTTTTTTAAAGTGGCAATATTAAAAACAAATTATATAATTAACCTTCTGACTCTTTACTTATTATTTTATAATATATAAATGGAAAAAGGTGTTTTCTAAACGGCGCTGAAAGTTTCGTCTGCTGAAAGATTGACATTTTTTAAATAATTAAATTGCTTCACTGTTTCCTTTGATTCATCAAACTTACTTTTAGAATCGTTTGATGATTAACTCTCGTAAAAACAAATATCCATTAGTGGACCTACCAGTATATGCGTTTATTTTTCATGTTCACAAAAGATAGTTGAAGCTAGAAAAACAGATATCTGATCAATATAATTGTACTACTAGTAGTATTCATGTATTAAGAAGAAAGCAAGGAATTATATCGAATGAAAAAAGAAGAAAAATATATTAACCTTTTTAGAAAGTTGAAGAAAATTGAGAGAAAATGATAAATTATTTATATTCATTGTGGCAGAAATGTTTCTAAAAACAGAAAACTGTAGAAATCAAAAAACATATCCTCAAAATAGGTAGATTTAATCAAATTAATTCTTCAGAAAAAGATCTCTACTATTTAAAAATGGTAAAAGAAACATTTTAGATCAATAAAACTCCCAGGATAACATCCTGGATTAT
The DNA here is from genome assembly GCA_932066315.1 of Andricus coriarius. Classification (NCBI taxonomy): domain Eukaryota; kingdom Metazoa; phylum Arthropoda; class Insecta; order Hymenoptera; family Cynipidae; genus Andricus; species Andricus coriarius. The sequence goes on along the minus strand of CAKNWT010309466.1, from coordinate 5,928 downwards.
AATAAACTATAATTAATTACACTTTTGGATATTGATTTTTGACAGACATGTGACACTTATGAGTAAATCAAATTTTTCTTGAAAAATTACAGTAAAATTGTAAAGTATTTTTAGATTTTAATTTTTGAAATGTGGTTATGATATATGGTGCTTAAGCTTTAGTTATCTGTTCTAAATTTTACTGACACTTAATCTCTTTTTAGATAAATTATTCCTAAAGTTAATCTTTTGTCATGTTTTTGTTTTATGTTTGAAATTCGAACTTTTTCCAGATTGAAACTGAAATTGTGAGACTATAAAGAAGCATGTTTAACTGCAGCTGTGTTTTTCTATAGCTTTTCCATTTTCTATTACTGTAACTTTTAAGTGTCTACAAGTTTGTCCGATATATATCATATTCCGTTCCAAACATGACAGTATATAAAGAATATTTAATTTCTCTGATTTATCAATTAATTCTTCAACATTTGGAAAAAGAATTTTATTTTAAATGGTTTCAACAGAGAAAACAATTCGAATGTAGTTTTTTTTAACTCTGAAAAGAACTTCATCGAAATGATTAATGTATGGCATTACAATAATCTTTTAAATCTTGTTTAATCTTTTTCAAAGTTCATCCTTACATAATATATTTAATTGCTCAGATAAATCTCTACAAAAAATTCTAGGTAAAACTGATTACCATATCAAAGACAGGATAGAATTAAAAGAAAATACCTTTTGAAAAAAAAAGACTTGAATGTAGCTCTCAGTTTATGCCTACAGTCTTCTTCTAGTAAATTCAATGGTGCATTTTACAAACAAATCGGACTCCATATGGGAGATGGACTCCATTTCTGTCGCAGTGGCCAATATTGTAATGGAAAATATTAAAAATATAAATTTTAAATAACTTAAATTATCACATTATCTTTTATTTCCGATAGATAGATGTCACATTAATTTGCCTCCAAAGAAAAAAGTAAATGAGATTCACTACTGAATTAGCAAAGGAAAACAAAATTAATTTCCCATAACACTTTCAATATAAAATAACGAAATTGTTACCAATTGGCATAGAAAACTAATATGGTCAGGCGGTTTTCTTAATTTCGCTTTACATCACCTAATCTACATTGTTAAAAATACTTGATTAAAAAATGGTTATCCCATAAAACGGTTGAGAGTGAAGATAGTTGCGCGATATAAAACTATTAGAATGAAAAAATGAAAATAATGAATTTACAGATATTTTAACGTAAACAAAGATTATTGTGTGCAAAAAATTAATGGTTTCGATAAAGTTCTTTCCAGAATTTTCAATAAATTTATTAAAAGATTTTATTGAATGTCCAGGAACTTACAAGGATTTCAGAGGATTTCAATTAATTCTAACAGGATCTGGAATATTTTGTAAGACCTTAAACTATTTCAAAGAATTCCTGGCATTTTTCAATATTGTAGGGTTTTTGAGTTATTTTTTGAATTCATTAAAAAATATTTTTGGAAAACTTCAGGGTAAAAGAAAAACAAAATTCATTAGGATTCATTCAATAATTTCAGGGGATTTTAAAGAATTTTAAGCTGATTTGTGATAATTGGCAGGACCTCCAATCAATTCAAGGTATTTATGGCATTTCTAAATATTTTTAATATTTTAAGAGATTTTGTAACGATCCTAATCAATTTATTAAAAAAGAAACTGCTTTTTAACATTTTTAAATGAATTTTAGATTATATTAGGGACTTCAAGATGTTATACGGGATTTCACCAGATTTAGGAGATTCTGACATTCTCAAGGGATTTTAAAGAATATAGTGTTGACTCTAGGAGTTTGAAGCTGTTAAATTAAATATAATAATCTTTGCTTTATATGTTAAATTAAGGGAAACATTTGATTGATTTAATTTCACTTGAACTTCTGACTTAATTTGAAATTCTTTTTCCTGAAAGCACAATCTTTGATTTTTAACTAAAATGAAGGAGAATTTTTAGATGTACGAAATAGTTTTGAACATGTGAGATGGTGCTCGTATGAAGCAGCGTGTTCAATTTGAACACACAAAAAACAGAAATAAAATTCTACAAAATCGGTCAGTGTCGAAGAGACTAACATCGATGGGCGGCGCGGCGGTCAGTCTAAAATTCACTTAAACCCTGCCAGTTATTCCCCTTTGCACGCATGAGTGTCAAATTTCGAACATTTCCAGTATGTTTTGTCTGATGTATTACCGATAAACGTCAAGATGAGTACTTTTCAAAAATTTCATTGATTTATTTGGTTCAAATTTGGTTTGATATTAAATTTCTGCCAAAATAAACACGAAAAAAAATGAAACTAAGAAAAGTAATAAAAATAACTTTTTGGTGGAAGTCTGAGAGGCGGGATGTGGATGGACGGAAGAAGCTTCGGAAAAATTTACACATTTCCTCTTTCATTACTCATCTGCTGAAGTCTCGTGCCCTTCTTAGTATACAACACAACCCAATTTTTTCGATTCCAATTATATATTACTTGCCTAGAAAAGTTGAAAATTTAAGGAGTTTTATATCAAGCAACTTTAGCTCAATATTTAATTTAATACTAAATACTTCTCAAATTTTCAAACTTTACAGACAAATTACATGTCGTTGGAATCGGGAAAATATGTAGATTCCAAATACATCACTTTTAAATTGCGGATGGCAGAATTAAGAAACTTTTAATTTCAAATTTTTCTCCCATTTTCCAAAAAAGGACCCCTGAGGGAAGGGTTGGTCTGCCCAAGCTCGCAGGTACCTGAACAGAAAGTAGGTCGTTGGTCAGGCCGGTCAGGCTACCCTGACTTGGTCAAGAGCGTGCCGACTACTGGTATACACCCCTCTTCATTCACGAAGTCGGGTGGGACTGACGTTCTAACTAGACCCTCCCCCCTACGATGACTGGCTAAATATTTTGGACATGATTTTTATTCGCAAAATACATTTCTCGCATGAAATTGGTAGTTGGGCATATACTTCAAGCAATGAATAATACAAATAATACAGTAGCCTCAAAATAGATTGAAACTTTGATTGACGAAAGGCATGCATATAGCAGAGGCAAGGGTAAAGTTTCAGGCGATGAATGTAGACTGGGTGTTTGGAATGCTAGAGGGGTGAATGATCTTAAGGAAAGAGAATTACGAGAAACTATGCGCGTAAGGAAGCGAGATATTTTATTTGTACCTAAAACAAAGAAAAAGGGATGGGATAATAGAATAATAGAACATAGAAAGTTAAAACAAGGACCCGAACTATGGTCAGGAGTAGACAGCAAATCACATGCTTGCGAAGGAGTCGTTATGATAATAATGAATGAGAGAGCAAAACTGCATTTCAAGAGGTATGAATCTGTATCTTCCAAATTGTTGTGGGTTAGAATGAAAGTGGGAATCACACGACTATTTATCATAGAGTTTTACGCCCCAGTTGATTAGGTATTTCATGTTGTGACCTAGCTGGCAAGATGTCTACACGCCGAAGGCCAAGCTACAATACTAATTGCATATGGGACGAAACTTAATTTCTTTTTATAACTTGGAAAGTAATCTACTTTTCACCAAAAGTGTATTTCAATATTAACCTACATTTTCAAGAATCTATTTAACTCAATAATAAAACCGTTACCAATTTTTTTAAATTAAATAGCCGTTGAAAAAAAAAGTTTCAATACGCTTATGGTTGAAAAATCAATTTTTTCTAAGTTATGCAAAAAATACAGTTTTTCCCCTAGCAATTTGTATTATTGCTTGGCCCTCGGCGTGCGGACATCTTGGATTTTCCCCACATAACCTGAAATAGCTAATTGTGAAAGAAACGTGGTAAAAGACGCCTTCTGGGACACTTTAAATGACACTGTGGACAGTTGGGACCATGGTGAGAGAATCATTCTACTAGCAGGCATGAATGGATAGGTTGGAGTCCAGCACGAGGGTACGGAAAGGGTGATAGGTAATTTCGGAGATGCAACAACAAATGCCTACAGTATGATCGACTTCGTTATTGCAGATGAGAGACTGAGAGAGTTAGTAAGAGATACAAGGGTAATAAGAGGTTCTGAATGCGAAACTGATCATTACCGCTTAGTTAAAAAAATTAACTTAGATCACGGATGGAGAAGAAAGAGAATTAACAATACGAAAAAGACGCAAATCAAGATAAAGAACTTGTAGAAACCAGAAGTATGGTTAGAATTTCAGAATAAGATATACGAGCACAAAAATAGGGTAACTTAAGAGACGCTTATACACAATAAAGGTACAGAGGGCGCATGGACTATGCTCTGGGATATCATTGTTAGGAGTGCGACTGAGGTGATACTGTGGTTGTAAGAAGAATGACTGGAAATGCTTGGTGGATTGATGAAATCCCCTTAGCCGTTAATGAAAAGAAGTAAGCGTATCTAAGAAAGTTAAACATTACACGCCTTAGCGATGACGAGAGAATGGGGCTAAAAGATGAGTATAGGGACATAAAAAAAAGTAAAAGTACTTATTGAAGAAAGTGTGGATAAAATCAACGCTTTCGACAAATATAAAAAATTATACTATTGGCAAGTGCAGAAGGATAACAAGAAAGGGATTAGTAGTACAGAATTTATCAGAATTAGAAATAACAAGGGTGAAATGGTATATGATATAGACGGATTGTAGACTCTTTTAGATACTATTTCAAGAAATTATAGGGAGGTGAAGTTGTAGGGCAGCAGAACTGTGACATAAAACACGATAAGTCAGATAACTCAGTTGAAAAAATTAGTGTCTCTGAGATTATGGATATAATTAAGAACTTAAAGATTGGTAAGGTTGCTAGTGTAGATAGTATTTTCGCTGAAATGACTGAACACGGTGGCGAATATATACCTCATAGGCCATGTGAGCTGATTAACTTATGTATCGAGATGGGGGATGTTCTAGATGACTGGAAAATAGCGATCATCGTATCAATACACGAGGGAAAGGTAGATAAAATCAACTGCAATAATTACAGAGGTATAAGCTTGCTAAGTATCGTAAACAAAATATATTTTTTAAACTTATTAATGAGTTAATGAAAATACCATAAGAAAAGATCTAGGAAGTTCAATGTGCATTTATGCCAGGAAGATCATGTGCGGATGAGATATTTAGCCTGAGACAAATCACAGAAAGAAGTTTGACGGTAACTAAAAATTCTTCTTTGCATTTTCTAATCTAGATAAAGCGTTTTATAAGGTGGATAGCAGTAAGCTTTAGGAAATCTTTTAGACCAGATTTTACGTGAAGGTGCGTATATGAGCATTTGCAGATAATAAGGTTGTTATGGCAGAGTCAATCAAAGGCTTGCAGAAAATGCTGAACAGACTGAATACCGGCATAACGAGCATGGGTCTTAAAATCAACTTTAATAAAACAAAAATGATTTTGTTTGAGGAAAAGGGTGAGAAAGTAGTATGCTACATTGCCTGAGACGATAGAAAAAGTTGATTAGTATGTGAATCTTGGTAGTTTATTTGCTAATGACGGAAAGATGAATGGAGAGTTAGCCAGGTGTATAAACGAGGGCAGGAAGGTTATCGACGTGGTCGAAGTCATTGCCAGAAGTAAAAATAGAACAAATAATACTCAAATTGCGATATATAATTCTATACTTGCACCCACTGCGCTGTACTCTAGAGAGACCTGGACCTACCGAGGAAAGGATAAGAGTAAAATTAACGCGGTTGGCATGAAATACCTGCGCAATTTCAGCAATAAAATGCTAATGGACAAAGTCAGTAATTAAAGAATCTTCAAAGAATACGGTGTAGAGGAAAGAATGCTCAGAATGTGTGAATGAGACCCTAATTTGAAAAAATATAAGAAGCGATAGAAACACAAGGGCTTGCATGAGGAAATGCATGAAAGTAAAGAATGCTCAAGAGATATGCCAGGTCAAAAGAGTGTGGC
>CAKNWT010309447.1:0-10087 GCA_932066315.1 Andricus coriarius | reverse complement strand
GATTTATCTGCATTTATCTGCAAACGTGATTGCAGAAAGGCCGCGGAAAAAATACAGGTAGATTTTTCCACCAGGGAATTAAAAACTTATTATTATTTAAATGCTTCAAATCTCTGAAAATTCGAACTATCCAAAAATGAAAGCTGCAGCTCATCTACGATTTTGGCTACAATTTTGCTGTAAATTATTTTGTGATTTCCATGTATTAAAAAAATTAACTTTCCTATTATTTTGAAAACAATATAATTGAAAAAATGCAATTATTTTAAAATGAAAATCGCTTCTTGGTTATAAGGAAATTCTGGGTATGTGATTAAGGTGCAAAAATATAAAACTTGTTCTCACGGTTATTCTCAAGCATTCTAGGAGCGCATAACATGTTGGCAGCGCAGCACTAGTTTTTCGCCAGTAAAGGGAATCTTAACTGGGTCGTAAGTTCAAGATATATAATTTCTCAGGATTGGCGGTTCTTCGACCCGCAAACCTCAGACTGATGACTGGTTCGATAATCTTTCTAAAATTTATGCAACCTCTTCCATTAAATCTTCTCTCGAGTCTTTCACGCCCACTTAACATTTTATTTCTTCACGGATGCACTTTTAATTATTCCTAACATAAATTGTAATATGCATCTTACAAATTCTCGAACCCTTAAGTTGAACGAGTGCAAAAATTAAAAAACTCCAAATCTTATTAGGAGTATTTTAAATGTTTTCAAATTTGAGCGATTTAGAATCAATCAATTCAGATTTAGAATTTCCATTTTTATCATTTTTAAATGATTCAGCACAGAAAATGGCTTTTAGTCAAAATGTCTAAATACAATTTTTTTATAATTTTGAACCTGTAGAATAATAATTCAAATGAAAATTATTAGAAAAATGGTCACTTTTTACTCAAACAATTGTCAAACTTCCAATTGTTACATGTATTTTATTTTAAAAATTCTTCAATTATTTAAATGTTATCCTTCTCAACAGCTTTTTGTTAGATTTAGCTAGATGCCTCGTATTTTACAGATACAACCCACCGAAAAAAAAGATTTGTACCCATGAACTTGAGAAATTCACGATTTTGTGTATACAGGTTCCTTGGGGGTTACTTTAACATCCCCTAAACATTTGATCAAGAAAATAGACATTTCCTAAAAACCAAAACAACGGGATATTTTTTCATTAAACTATTGGGGCCGGAAATCACTTCGCACTAAATGTTAGGAACATCGCCTAGCAGAGGAGGTGTTTAAATAATGTAAGGGTTGTTTTAACATCCCTTAAAGATTCAAGCAAGGAAATCGATATTTCCAAAAATCCAAAACCATCGGAAATTTTTTGATTAAACTTCTGAGGTAAGAAATTACTTCAAAATAAGTGCAGGGAGCGTCCTCTGCCAAAAGAAGCGTTTTAATTTATTTTATTGGATGTTTAAATACCCCATAAAGATTCTAGTGAGAAAATCAAAGTTTCCAAAAAACTAAAGCCACAGTACATTTTTTGATTAAGTTTTTGTGTAAAAAAATACTTCAAAATAAGTACAGACAGCGTAACCTACCAGAAAAAGAGTTACAATTTTTTTAAGGGTTGTTTTATCTCCTAGCAACAAATGTTGAATTTATTTTGAGGGTTCTTTTAACATATTTTTTGAATGGTAAAATAACCATTAAAGTAAATTCAAACACATTTCCTGGTAGGGGACGCTTCCTGCACTTGTTTTGGAATAATTTTTTACCCCAGTAGTTTTTTCAACAAATCTTTCGTGGTTTTGGTTTTTTGAAAATCTTGGTTTCCTTGTTTGAATCTACAAGGGGTGATAAAAACTCTTAAAATGAATTTTAACACATTGCCTGCCAGGCGATCTTTCTCACATTTATTGTGAAGTGTTTTTCGACCCCAATAGCTTAACAAAAAATAAGTCGTGGTTTTAATGTTTAGGGAAGATTGATTTATTTGTTTAGATCTCTAGAGGATTTTAAAACAACCCCCAAAGATCTTGCATACATAAAATCGCGAATCTGTCAAGTTCATGGGTGCAAAATTTTTGTTTCAGGTTTGGCATCTAGCCAAATTTAACAAAAAGTTTTTATCAAAAAATGATTAAAACAAAATTTCTAGATATTTTTTACATGAATAATTTTACTTTCTAACATTTTTTTCGTATCTAATATATCTTTGCTGCAAGATATAATTTTGTATTTTTAATAATATTTTTCAGGAATCAAACAAAAAATATGTGTCTTATCAAAAAATGGTCTCAAGTAAATTTGTTGATATTTTTTAGAGGAAAAATTTTACTTGACAAATTTTTTTCGTATCTTATATAGTTTTGCTGTAAAATGGAATTTTTTAAAACATGGCTAACGATTTCGTCCTTTCTTTTTAGGCCCTAAAAATTTTGACCAAAGGGCAATTCAATCGGCTAATTCCTTCGAAAGTTATCGTGCACACAGAAAACGACGACAATACAAAAACCAATACCTTCTCATTCAGATGAGAATTTAAAAATAATTTTCTTGAGATTATTTAAACTAGTTTCAATCTTTTTATACAAGTTAGAGAAAAACAAAATAATGTTGAGAGCAAAAGAAGTCATACGTACTTCTAAATTAGTTTTCTTATGCTAAGATCTGGAAACTGAATAATGTATGTTCATTGTTCAGCGAGATGAATCGCATTAGCAATGGTCCCGCGACCTGTATAAATGGAAATACACAAAACCCAAAAGAAATAAATCTATGAATGGATTTTTTCGTTCCAGGGCATTCTCATTTAGGTGATATGCTAATTACAGTAACGGCACGACCGACTGACGTGATGATTCCGTTAGAAAAAATGCCTGAATGCAAATGTTAAGACAGTAATAGGCAGGTATATCCTGAGATGAAAGCATGAAATTTTGATCTACTTGTATAGTTCGTGCGATGACAGTGAATGTAATAAATCAACGTCTAAGAGATTTATATAATTTGCAGATCCCATTTCATTAATTGCAATTCATACACCGTAAGATAAGTAAGATCACGAATTTCCATATTAAGAGCGTTCTAAATGGGATGATCCAGTTTATAATCAATGAAAGTGTTATGGAAATTTGCATTTAGTTAATCTTCAATATTTTAAACTTCATTTATGATGATTATGACTTAAAAATGAAAATGATGGAATTCAACTTTCACTGAAGCTACCATTTGAATGATCCCAAAAAAAATTTAATGACAAATTTGATTAATATTCATTCAAATGCTTTCTAATTTTAAAACCTTTCATCTGGAAATTATCAAACAAATTAACACTAAATTAATATTAAATATTTTGTAAATTTGAAAATATAGCATGACTATTACCAATCTGAATGTCTGACTACTTTCAAATTTACATTCTGTTGTAACGCAATTTCAAATTTTATATCTTTGCTTTGAAATATGTAATTAAACCAGTGCTTCATAATCGATATATTTTGGATCCTATAAATTTCAATTTAAGACAATTAAAGTTTGTTTAATGAAGAGTTGCAGTACAGAACTAGATAACCAACATTTTTATTGACAATGAGCTTATTGCATACAAGATTCTTAAAAAATCAAATACACATTGATGTAAAAGGATTTCTTCAAAATAACATTTACTAATACAATAATTTTAAGAAATATATATAATAAATTTTTGTTATAATCTAGTTACAATCTTAACGTAGTAATCATTTTTTTAACATTTTACAATTGATATTTCTTGAAATTATTATCATTTAACAAAGAAAAATAGTGTCCTATTTTTTTATTTTCAGTGTAATGATTCGATCTTTGATTTTGATTTTCTTTTTTTCGATTTTTTAGAACCTTTTTTAGATCATAATTTATTTACCCATATTCAAAAACCGTTTTTCTCGAAAGCGAAGTGCGATATGAAAAAAGTTTTAAGAGAGCAAAATTGTTCCTTGCGAAAATTCCTTTTATTCTTTTATTATTTTTAATCTCACTTCGTTTTCGATATAATTATTTCAAGCAGAAAAGTCAGGAATCTACTCATACCCACCTCTTAAAATGAAAAAATCAAGTTTTTCAAGAAAACGAAATGAAATTAATAATTATGAAGGGGCTCTTTCTGTATGAATTTTTCCAAGGAACAATATTGCTCTTTTAACTGTTTCTCATACCTCGAGTTAAAAAAATTAAACTGCGAAGAATTTTTTTTTACCAAAAAATAGTTTTAGTATTCGCATCTTTGGGCTAAAGTCATTTCAACGGAAGCGTGGAATGGTTTCAACTTCAACAAATTTTTGATGAATTTGTAGTTGACGTTCTTTAACTATTTTTTTCTAATTCGAATGCACTTGATTTTATCCTCTATATAATACTATTAACATTTTTATTTGAAAAAGAACCGTTTGAAATGCAAATATAATCAACATTTTAGGTGAACCATGGGCGATAAGAAAAAAAAGTTTCTTTCCTTATGTTATTAAAGTGACCTCTCGTTAACCCAGTTACTAAACTTCGAGTTGCCTTTCACGTATGGGACGCCATTAAACATTTATGTACTAGAAATTCAGATTTCCCACAGCGATTAATCTGCATGAAGGCGTTCTCTTTTCAAAAATGAGATTTGAGATCTAAGAGTACAGTAAGTGTTAACAGCAAAAACTTATGATATTTTTCAGGTGACCGTGTCCTGGCTCAAACCTGGCCCAATCCATTTGACGAATCTCTCGACGAGCAAAATGATGCTGTCATCTTTCAGTCAGTTGTCCAGTCCATTAAAGATTGGGAATCGCACAAAAGAAATATACACAGAACAAAGAGAGAAGTCTCCAGAGTTTGCTACGAAGATGTTGGTTGCTTCGAAGATACTGGACCATTCAGTTATCTTGAAATGCTACCCTCACCCCCTAAGGATGTTGGCACCAGGTAAAACAAATACAAGTTGTCTCGGGGTTTTTTCCCGGTTCGCAAAAAATTTTCACGGTCATTGAAATTAAAAAATTCTAACTCTTTAAACTGAAAATCTTGTGATTTGAAGTGATTAAAATTGAACTTCAAATCAAAGCACTCACAGCGGAACACTTTTTAATTTTAAAATTAAAGCTTACAACATTTTTAATTCCGAAATTTTCCATTCAAACCCTTAATAATTTGCACGCAAAAATAGGAAGGACTTAACAATTTTCGATATAAAAAATTAAAATTAAATTTCGTTAACTGCACAATTTTTCATTTTTAACTTTTATAAATTGAACAGTTCAAAGATTTCTGGTTAAAAATACTAATCCATGCTACCATTTTGAGTACCCTAAATTAAAACTAATCCTTCCTTTAAACTCACATTCATAAAAATAAAACATATTCCTTTTCCAATTCAGTACCAATAAAAATGTTCAAAACAAAAGTCGTGCCTCTTCCAGTCTAGAAAAACTTGGAAACCAAAATTTCCTCCCTTCCAACTCAATAAAAATCTTAAAAATAAAAAACTGTTCCTCTTGTAATTCAGAAAAAATTGAACCCTAATTTCCTCCCTTCCAAGTCGATTGAAAGCTTAAAAATAAAGTGTCTGTCTCCCAATTCAGAAAAAAATGAAAACCGACATTTCCTCCCTTCCAAATCAATAAAAATGTTGACAATAAAAAATTACCCTCTTTCAAATCAGATAAAAATATTTAAAATAAATTGTTTCCCTCTTCAACTCAATGAAAACGCTAAAAAGAAAAAATGACCTCTTTCAATTCAGAAAAAATGAGAAAAATTCGGTCCCTTCCAACTCTATAAAAATCTTAAAAATAAATAAATTGCCCTCTTCCAAATTCAGAAAATATTGAAAACCAAAATTTCCTCCTTTCCAACTCGATAAAAATCTTAAAAATATAAAATGTCCCTCTGTCAAATAAACAAAAATTAAATACCAAAATTTTCTCGTTTCAAACTCGATAAAAATGTTCAAAATATTAAAATTGCCCACCTTCAACTCAACATAAATGAGAACAAAAAACAAATTCTCTTCTCATTTGGAAAAAGATCAATTACCAAAAGTTCTTTCCTTTCTTTAAAAATTAGAATTGTGAAATTCTAACGTTTTTTTATAAATAAATTCTTTCAAGTAGATTTGTTTTAATTTCAAGTTGTTTCAAATTAAAAGTTGTTCAATTATTATTTATACATCATAATTCAATACTTCAACTTAAAAATTTTTTATTTAAAAAATGGGGCAAATAAAATTGTAACGTTCAAAGTTTAAATTTAGCACTTTAAAATGTTATCGATGCAAGGCTGTCTATTTCAAACAATTCAGCTTCAAATTGTTTGATGTTGAATATTTGATTTTTAATTGCTCATTTTAAATGAATAGAAAAATATTGCTAAATATTAAGAATTGTTCTTTTTTCAATTAAAAACTTGTAATTGAATGGGTTCAAAATTTGAAATTGAATAAAAGCGTTTAATTATGAATCGATTAATTTGAAATTATTTGAATTTTAAAATAGTTTATAAAATGTTAATCGAACGATTAAATTGGTTTCGCCAATAAGACTTTCGAATTAAAACAGTTTAATTTTCAACAAAATTTCAAAATGAATTATTGTTCAATTTTTAATTATTTTCGACATTTAAAAACTTTCCTTCACCTCTTTATAATATTTTAATGCTCTGCAATTATTAAGAAATTTAAAAAAATCGCTTTTTGAGTAAATAAGTTTTGAAAGGCCGAGACATGAAATTAAAATTAGTGTAGAAAATAAACATTGAAAATGATTCGATTTCAGAAGTGTTTCCAATAATTTCAGGAATTCAAGTCTGAAGTATGTACTATAGAATTTGGATATTTTCAAGTTTGATACAAGTTAGAGGATGTATCTTGAACTCAAATATATCAATTTGATACCACAATAAAAAGAATTCAAGGTTGGAAGTGTTTCAAATCAAATACATTGTATTATTCAACCTTGAGGAAAATTAATTAAATGACCTTCAATTCATCAAAAATTGCAACAATGATTTGCTAGTAACAAAAAAGTATTATTCTAACCATATAAACTAAAAACTCCATGAAACACTCTTAATTTAGATAATGATTTTCAAACAACATTAAAAAATTAAGTTGAAATCTTTAGCTCTTTGAAATTTGTCATTAAAGTTAGGACCTTGTGAATGCAGAATTTTCGAGGCGAATCGATTTAAAAAAAAAATATTAACTCACTTTAACTTATTTAATTATTTTATTTTAATATAAAAATATCAGAAGCTAGTCATTTTCTGAAAACTGAATTTACGAAAAGACTTTCATCCAAAATTTATTTACAGATTCTTTGTGTATGGTAGCAGAAAGGCACGATCGATTCCAATGGAGGTTCCTGCTGAAGAGATAAGCGAAAAAATTCGCCATGCCATAGACATGGATTTACCTACCAAAGTAATTGTCCATGGATTCGGATCTGACTGTGATCATGTTTGGGTTTACGAAATGAGATCAGCTCTCATGTCAGTTCACGAATGTAATATAGGTGAGTATGTGAAAAATATTGTAACAAATCAAATATTTAATTTAAATCAATTAAATCAATTTAAGGAATAAATTCAAATGACTTGTAACTGCAGTTAATTCTTAGATATTTTCATCTACCTTAGTAGAGAAAAACATTCTTAATCAGCCACGACTTGTAATTATTGGCTGCTTAAATTAAGAAGACACAAGACTTAGAATTAATATTCAAAAGTTGAATCTTTAATGTTAAATACATTCATTTTTCAAATTTGTTTAAATTAAAGACATTTAGGTATATTTAGAATTATTATCCATTAAATGCATTTACATTTTTTTACAACTATTCGCTTTTAAATTAGAGCAAAGTGGGGAAAAATATTAGTGGTTAGACAGTATTTCAAAATCATCATTTGTCGATGAAGTTTAATTTTAGAAGTATCATAATCAGTTAATTTTACCAAAAAGTACATGCTCAGTAGAGATAGACAAGTCGGGAAAGACTCTATTGGGCAGACAGTATACTTCTATAGATTCATTAAGTTGATCTTTATTTTTTGAAGTATTGTTAATAATAAATTTTACTAAGTAAAAACAAATTTCAAGCAGGGAAAGACATTATTGGTTAGAAAGTATTGCTGTATCACCGTTTTGTTGTTGACGTTTAATTTTCAAAATATTATAATTAGTGAATTTCACTAAAAACATAGTACCAAGTAGGGAAAGGCATTATTGGCCAGACAGTACTTCTCTAGCTACATTTTATTGATGTTTAATTTTTGAAGTATTATTAATAATAACTTGTACAAGAAGAAACCAATTTTAAGCAGGGAAAGACATTATTGACCAGAAAGTACTTCTATGTCATCGTTTTCTTGATGAAGTTTGATTTTCGAATTATTGTAATTAGTGAATTTCACCAAAAACAAAGTCTTAAGTAGGGAAAGATATGATTGATCAGACGGTACTTATATAGCTTCAAATTGTTGAAAAAAAATGTCAAGCAGGAAAAGAGATTATTCTTTAGACAGTGCTTCTATGGCTTAATTTTGTTGATGAAGTTGAAGTTTAATTTTGTAAGTATTTTAATTAGATAATTTTGTTAAAAAGCAGTCTAAGCAGGGAAATTCATTCATGGTCCGCCTACATGCTACATCATTTTGCTGGTGAATGAACACTTTTAAGTTTGGAAATGGTTAAACTTAAAAACATTTTAATTTGCAATTATTGATAATTAAAAGTGTTTATTTTGGGTTTTAAAGAAATTAAAGCTATTTAAAAATGTAATTTCCAAACTTTAGAATTTTCTAAATTGAAATTCGGAAGGATTCAAAAGTAATGCTTGTTAATTTAATTATTCTTGGGAATAGATATTAAATTCAGTTTTCAAAGCTTTAAATAAATTTAAGAACAAATTGAATTTCCGGTGTACTTTGGATTGTTCAGCTTCCGAAGGTTACAAAGTAAATTTTTTTTTGACATTAGAGAAAGGCAATCTCGGCCAGACATTATTTCAGCTTATTTTAACGTTATAAATCCTTTTTCTATTCATAAATACTTCCAGGTTTAAACTTTTGTAAAAAAATTCAAAATATTAAAATTTGACACTTTTTAAAATTTAAAGCATTTTGGCAAACACTTTTATACAATGAAAATTGTACAATAAAATATGGTAATTGTTTACTTTGATAACTTTTCCGACTTTTGGAGTGAATGGTTTCAAACCTTTTGGAAAATCTTCTTTCTAGTCTAAAAGTAAAATATCATTCGGGAGAGACCCAACAATTTGCATATTTCACCCCAAAAAACTAACAAAAATTCATGAAGTTGAAGTTTAATTTTAGAAGTATACTGATTAATAAATCGAATTAGAAGATAAATCATAAGTGGAGACAGACATTCGTGGTTAGACGGTATTTCTATATCATAATTTGTTGATGAAGTTTAATTATAGAAGTATCATAATCAGTTAATTTTACCAAAACGTAAATGCTAAGTAGAGAAAGACTTATATATCATCGTTTTATTGATACTTCGGGAGAGACGTAAAAATCACATTTATGACTAATTATATTCTCGTTATGTTGACACCACGTGATCTTCCCGCTTCCCTTTTCCAGCTTGAAATATTACCAATTTTAATTATTTCATTCGTAAACCCTTATAACGTATTAAGGAAGAAATAATTATTTAATATACATTATAATTTCAATGTTAATTATAGCAATTTGTCATTTTTACTATTATAATATTTCAAATAAACCTACTGCTAAATATTAAAATTAATCAACAATTAGTGGAATTCATTAAAATAATTCAAATCTATTAATATTTAACATTCATGAAATATTGGATCAATTCACATCTTTTCAATATAATACATTTCTTCTTATACTGTTTCGTCCTGAAATTTGATATGAAAAACAAAATTTTTATTATTTTTCTTCTTTGTTTAGAAAAATACAACTGTTTTTGTAAAAATGGATAAGATTGAGTATAAAGTGATTATAATTCCGTAGAAAACCCAAAACGTTGCAAAAAATTAGTTATTGAAAAAAATACATATTGGATTATTTTTGTATTTGTTGGCAAAAATACAAATGTTTTTTTATCTTCCCCGACTA
>CAKNWT010309441.1:0-10130 GCA_932066315.1 Andricus coriarius | reverse complement strand
TCTTAATTGGATCCGGGAATTTTTCAAAAGAATTCTCATTCTGAGTTGAAATGAAATTTTCAAATTTGAATAAATTCTGAGTTGGACTAGGGAGTATTCAAATTTCAACCAATTTGAGCTATAATTGAAGATTTTTAAAAAGAATTAAAATTCTGAATTATAACAGGGAATTTTTCAAAAGAATTGTAATTCTGTGTTGAAACGGAATTTTCAAATTTGAATAAATTCTGAATTGGAAAAGGAAATATTCAAATTTCAATCAATTTTAAGCTGGAATTGGAAATTTTTGAAAATAATTAAAAGTCTGCATCGGAACAGGCAACTTTTCAAAATAAACTTAATTCTTAGTTGGAGCGGGCAATTTCCGAAATGAATTAAAACTCTGCATTGGAACAAGGTATTTTTTAATTTTAAAAACATCTGACCTAGAACGGGAAATTTTAAAAAGAATTTAAATTCTGGATTGGAGCCGGGAATTTCTCAAAAAAAAATATAATTTTGAGTTGAAACGGGATATTTTCGAATAGTATTAAAATTTTAAGTTTTTGGAAAATTTCAATTAAAACGCTTTGAACTATGTAACCATTGAAATATTTTTAAAACTATAAGCTTAAAATTTTGAATCTTGAATTGAAAAAAAATGTTACTGCGCTTCAAATTTTCGAAATCATCATAATAACCAATTAATTAATGGAAAATGTCTGAAATGTTATGAAGCTTCTTGCCCGACGTTTTAGTAGGGAAAAAGGTTGCAAGTTGACAAGTTGTGCAAAAAAATATATTCCACCCGCTTGTATAGATTCTAAAATCGTTCTAAAATCGTCGGTAAAGCTAAAATAAGAATAAAAGAAAATTATGAGATTATGTCGAAGAAAACTGAATTTCTGATACTCACAATCCTGAATATTTACAAGTCAAATAGTATGGCACGTAAACTAACGGGGGACAATTTCCGGAATGGTTTAATGTTATTTTTAGAGTTATAGATACTATACTTTGTCTATTAATTATATCAAAAACTTGATACGTTACTTCGATCTTCACAAATTCCTGGCACTTGCATTACATTAACACACTTCATTTGACAGCAAGGCTATTTCTCTAAAATTGCAACTAGGTGGCTTTGCAATACTTGAACCGGTCTGGCTCGGGTCTGGGCCATGGAATTATACGGATCCGGCCCCGAAGATAATAAACCGATCAGGGCCAGATCGGTGATCGGGAAAACATATGGTGATTTCTGCACGGGTATCAGTGCGTTTGTAGGAAAAAGTGAGGAAATAATGTGCAACATTGTCCTGAATGATGAGAGATTAGAGCAAGTTGACAAATACGAATATCTGGGTAGCCTATTCACTAGCGATGGAAAAATAGGTGGGGAGTTAGATAGGCGCATTAATTATGGTAAGAAGGTTATCGGCAGAGCAGGATCCATTTTTAGAAATAAAAAAAAAAAATTTTTAAATAAAATGACCATATATTATACTTTTTTTTACCGGCTGTACTATACGGTAGCGAGACATGGACATGTCAAGAAAAGGACATGAGTAAACTTAACGCGATTGGCATGAAACCTCTGCGCACAATATGCGGGAAAACACTGATGGACAATGTCCGAAACGAGATAATCCTCAAAGAATGTGGTACAGGGGAGACACTATAGTTGATATATGGGAAAGAATTCAGTTAAGGTGGTTTGGACATCTTGAAAGAATGAAAGATGAACGACTGACCAAACAGGTGTATAAAGGTAAAGTAAATGGCAGAATGCCCAGAGGTAGACCGCCGAAAGAATGGTTGGAATCTGTGAATGAGACATTAATTCGAAGAGACATAAGAAGCCATAGAAACACGAAAGCTTGCATGAAAAAATGCATGGACGTAAAGGAAGCTAGAGAAGTATGCCAGGACAGAAATGTTTGGCGACAAATAGTTTATAAAAAGAATGTGAGTAGAGTGAATGATGCCTGAAACAAAGACCTTGGATACTAATGGGCCCAAATGAGGAACCACACATAACAATTTTGTGAGGCTCTCCACGTGGGGTGATCGCTGGAGAGATTGATCAGCAGTCTGGGTCGGAGCAGTGCTGCGGAATGAACGTGTCATTTAAATAAATAACACGAAAATTCTAGATCAATCTAAAATATCTATACCTTACACCTATATACCTATCCACCCTATACCTATATACCCATCCACACACTATAACTTTCCAACCGAGCAGTTCACGCCTACCGCGAAAGGGAAACGGCTTAATGGTATAATAATAATAAAAAGTATTTAAGCTTAACACTCCCTCCATATTAATTTTTAAAAAATCGGTTAAATGGAAAAAGAGTCAGAGCAGATGCGACGCAAAACAAGCATTAAAATGAACCTTAAATCAATATTTAAAAAAATTAATTTTGCACAAATCTTTTTTTTCACATTTGAAAGTGGTATGAATTCATGCGTTAATTTTGATTAAAATCAGTTGAGTAGGAAGAAAGTTACAACTGATGCATTGCAAAACTACCTCTAAAATGAACCCTAAGTCAATATTTATTTAAATCAATTTTGCGCGAATCTCCTTCTCACTTTTGAAGGTCGTATTAATTCATTCGTCAATGTTTATGCAAATCGGTTGACTATGAAAAAGGTGACTACTGATATGGTGCAAAACTACACCTAAAAAATCACTTTCGAAGGTCAGACGGATTTATTTCAAGTAGAAAAGATTCTTTTTAACTCGTTTTTGTCCGCTTTTTCTATCAGTACCTCAGTTATCATTAGGGATTTTGCCAGTATTGGGGAGCGCTACTACATTTTCCACCTAGGAAATGAGCTTTTTATTAGGCTTAATCAAATCTCTTTATCCTGATTTAAATTATATGATAAAGTGATAATATCTATCAATTATAGTCATCTAATTCATTGTGTTAACATCTGAATTTTGATATGTCAATATTAGTTCCATGCACAGAAGAAAGTACCTTGTAAGATTTACTGTGTAATTCATTCAAATGTACAAAAAAAATGGTGGTAAAAAATGTGGCAGGTAATGGGTCAAACGGGTTAGCAGGCAGCTGGGTAACTGAGGCTGGGGTAAACTTCCCGTCGAAACTCGAAAATTGCTTCGGCGGAATCCGCTAAAGGCAGCACCTTACAGCTGGTAAAGTGCTGCCTCCAGCAGTCTGCCAGAGAAGTCTTCGAGTTGCCACGGCGAGTTTACCCCACTCTCAGTTACCCAGATGGCTGCTACCCGTTTGACCCATTACCTGCAACGATTCTTACCACCAGCTTATTTTCTGTACGGCCTTCCATGCGCATTTTAACTTATAATTTAGAAACATTGACAATTTCACCCAGTAACTTTTTTAAGTCGAGCCGAGAACTGAATTGTGATGCATTGCAAGATTGATTAAATTTTAAGAAAAATGCGTACGAGTGGCCGCTTGACTGGGTTGCACAGTAAATCTTACAGGGTACTTTTTTCCGTGTGGAAGAGATAACATGGTGATATTGGATGTCTCCCATGGAGTTGACTGAGGGGTTTCAGCAAAAGGGTGGGGGAGGTTGGCTTTCCCCCCAGGCAGCCTTCATAGTCAGCTCCATTGTGAAATGCTCGTTCGAGCAAATGCACATTGGTACTACTCTGAACTTTCACCTCAACGTTATCTCTATACTGGGTGTTTCTTAATTTTCAAAACTCAACTAATTTTCTTTTACTTTTTGATTTTTTTTCAATCAACTTGTTAATTTATAAATGAGTCTCTTATGCAGTGAGAAAAATATTTGAATTGAACAACAAAATGTTTTGGTTGCGTTGGTTTCTATAAGGTCGACAACATTATTTTGTATTTCCAAAAAATTTATTTTAATAATAAACCTATTGCTGAACCAATAAACATGTTTGTCATGCAAGCAAACCTGCGATTTTGTTAGCTCAATACAATTTTTGTCAGGTATATCTAGAAACAAAAGGTTTGTTGAAAGAAACAAAATTGTGTTACTTCTATAGTAACCCAATCGTTTCATTAGAGCGAACAAAACATTTTCTCAGGGTGGATGTTTTCTCAGAATTCAAGACATATTGCAGTCATAAAAAAGACATTCTTTAAAACAGTAAAAAATTCTTTATGCTGAATAAAAATTGTGTGTATCCATCTTCTCCTTCTAAGGAAAATTCATTCATGTAATGAAACGAAACAACGCGTAACAGTCGCATAATAGTCGCGTAATAGTGGGTAATAGTAGCGTAGTAGCGAGTATGATTTTCGTTTATGCTGTAGTTTTATTACTTTTTTTTATACTCGATTCTCCGCATTAGAATTTTAAGGTCCTCAAACTCCTTGATTTTTCAATTCAATGATGTGTGTAACAGTATATAAAAATATATAGTGGCACAATAAGCTATTTCAAAAATATGATTTTTTATCTGAAAGAGAATTGCCTAAACAAAGATATAGATCAGCGTTAATGCACACAGAAAAAAAGTAAGCTTACTTTTGCTGCGTCTTGTTTTTTTTCAGTTCCTACTTTAGAGGGTGATGCGACAACTTCATGTAATTTTCTTTTGTTTAACAACTCAAAAAGACCCATCTTTTTCCGGGCATATATACACTTAGAAAACGATTTGGTTGAATCAACAAAATTCTTGTTATTTCAAGCATAGAATATGGTTATCATATAGACTAAAAAATATTTAGTTGAATCAATCAAAAGTTGTTTGATTCGATCAAAGCTCTATGTATGTCCAAGAAAATAGTTTTTTTGGTTCAAGACACTTTTTTGTTTGAGTGCACTAAGCAAAAATTATTTAATTATTGAAAGCCGTTTCTAGGTTCACTCTAAGTTGGTAAGCGTTAGAACAAATATTTTGGGTGAGTGCAGAGGAGCTGGAAAAGGCCGGCTCGGGTCACCGAAATTCCGTATGGTATTGGTATTAGTATATATTATATGCACAAATGTTTTCGGTGAGGCTAGACACTTCGTTAATGGAATGTACAAGTTAGTTGTTATAAACAATTTATATAAACAGATACTTTAGCATAGTGCGCAAATGTTCAAACAATGTTTAATACAATTGAAAATATTGTAAAAATGGTGTTCCGCCATGCAAAATTGTTAATAGGGAAAACATTAAATTTTTTATAACAAATTCATTTAAAAAATAGCTGAAAAGAACGTTTATTCGTAGATTTTCTATTATTATTACATTCTATCGGAAGCAAGTTGATACTGATATTCAATCAAAATTTTTAACTAATAATTCAATTAACAATTCGTATAAACAATTTATTAAATTAATACGCAACTGTAAATGTATAATGTACAAAAAATTTAGAAAAAATTTAGACATTATTGGGAATAATAGATAATATAAAGAAATGCCACGAATGGAAAGCTAGTTAATATTAATATTCCAGATATATGGCATATCAAAGTTATAATTTTTATGAATGTCATATTGTATCTGAATTTGGTGTGGTTAATAAACATTATATGTGCGCACAGTGAAAAATTACGTGAAAAAACTTCAATACGCATCCTTGCCAAAAATATTTCTCATCACACTGAGAAAAATGGATTATACGAACTGGATAATAGAATTAAAGAATAATACACCGTATAGAAAAATATATTAGCGCGTATAATCTATAATATTTTTCTAATATTTGTAGATGTTAACAAATATAATCACTAGATGTTAGATTCTTATAATCTTCAGGCATTAAAATGTAACATCTCAGATTTTAAAATATGCAGGCGTCTGTGTAGTCTCAGACGATACGTCGCATCGTGGCACTTGTCATATGCATGCGTTTCCATTGAAAAGGTTATAAATAAGTTATAAAATGATTATTAGTGCTAAATCACATAGGATTTAGATTTATAAAATGGGTAAGTGTATATTTCTTTTCAGTACACATCACTGCCACTTGTACAAGTACAGAAACTTAGCCTCCTTTACTTTCGTGTTTGTAGTCTTATGATAATAGCCACTTTCCTGCTTATTGTGTTTTTAAAAAATTGAAATGTGTTTCAAGTTCTACTTCCGAACTCGTCTATAAATATTTTGTACAGGTTTATAAATACGTTTGCACAAATTATTATATGTATTTGAGGTTATCTAATGGACCAGGATTCTAATATGGATATTAGATTTTAAAATCTTGGATTATAGATTTTATTATCTCAGATTATAAAGTTTTATAATTCAAGATCTTATCCTGTAATATCTATTTCTTAATATTTATAGATTGTAGTTCTAATAATCTGGATCGCTGTCCCATAGTTAATAGTCCAAGATTATATCCGGTAACATATTTTTAATTACCGGGTATAATCCATTTTTCTCAGTGCATGATTTGTCTAAAAATTGAATTTGTGGCAATGTTAATATTATTTAATATTTTTTATCGCGTAAGATCTCAATGAAAAATTAATATTAACTTGCTTTTAAGGAATATTTCCAGAAGATTTAATAGGAAAAATTATTTTCTTCCACTAATAAATGTTTATTTCATACATTTAGTTGTACATTTTCTTCTTAAGTATTACTTTATTATTATGACTAGTTATTTGAGTTTAGTTGTGATTTAAATTTTACTTCAACTGATGCTAACTTTAAAATTTATTATTTAATTATAATTATAAATAATAAAATTTCCACAGTTTTTTCTCTGATATAGACTTATTTTACTGTGTTAGTGAATTATATTGCTGCGATACTCTTTGATAGCGTCGTAATATTCCGTGTGGAGAAATCTTCTGGCACTGGCCCAGGCTAGATCATCTGGTTTCTAGTCTTGACACTGACCAGATGGTCGGGCCTGGGCCCGACGAATAGTGTAACTTTTTTTCGCCCCAGGCGAGGCCGCATGGTTAGCCGCTAGTTGGGGACTGGTTAGCCGCTATCTGGACTCTCCTTATTTTTTTAATGACTTGGAGAGAAACCATTCTTCACTATAAGTGTATTTAGCTGATCAGTATCATAGTGTGAATTTCTTATTTTCTATCATTTTGGACACCCTGTATCTTTTTAAATATATGTCCAACAAAAAATGTTCTAATTGAACTTCTAACTTTTTAAGGTCTTGGATAGTTGATCAGCGCCAGTCCTGGGCCAGATCAGACCCTTCAGATTATACAGCTTAGATCAAGCCAGATCTGGGCCTGACCTGACACCAGACTGCCATGAGGTTTTTCCACACGTGATGCACGTAATATTTGGGTAATAATGCGTAACTGCTATTTAATTGTTTTTATGTATTTTTAGTATAAACATTGTAGGAATTTCGTGAGAGTTTATATAAATACGTAAGATTGGATTGAATTTATTCTCCCCACTTTTGAAAAGTAATTTTTGTTTTGTGATCGGAATTTTTATTTTGAACACCCTTTAGATTTTTCTGAAGGTAATTCTCATCGACGTATGTTTAGTAGGTACGAGATACATTTGGGTACCCTGCAGTGCGTGTATTTACATATCAAAGTGACGTCCTCGCACCCAGCTTCATGCCAACGTCGACATAATACCGAACGAGGGCTGAACGAGATTCGCCGACGCGCATCTAATCCGGGAATGCTCTATTTTCAGATTTAAGGCTATTTGCGAACGTCAAATGGACCGTACAAGTCGATCCTCTCTTTGTGGGATAAAGT
This sequence comes from Andricus coriarius, assembly GCA_932066315.1. Taxonomy (NCBI): domain Eukaryota; kingdom Metazoa; phylum Arthropoda; class Insecta; order Hymenoptera; family Cynipidae; genus Andricus; species Andricus coriarius. Next base: position 2,480 of record CAKNWT010309441.1, on the reverse strand, counting down.
TCTTAAATATAAGTTCCAAAAAGACGGAATGTAACAAGAAAAAACCTCTTTTGTTTAACAAACTTGACGCATATTGCACTCTTCAATCCAGCATGTTTAATTTTTGAAATATTAAAAATCAAAAATACTCTTGACAATTGTTTCAAAATTGGGTCCATATTTTCGTGTCAAAAAAATTATCTTCGCTTAACTCATAACATGTTCATTACACGTCACACTACATAGTCGAATTTTCAACAAAAAGGGGTGAATTCTGAACCAAAAATATAATAGTAGACTTTTAAATCAAAAAGTAGTAACTTTGAACCAATAATAATTGGTTTTTCTTATTGGGTTCTATAAATTCAGTTTGAATTTAATAAAAAAAAAACGAGAAAAAAGGGAAGAAGGTGATGTTTCTTGAAAACAGGTTAAAAAGGAATTCTTTAAAAAAGGGTAGAGGGAAATAGGGAAAAGAGTGTGAAGTCTGCAATGGACTTTAATTTTGGATAAATGGATTTCCTATAGGGTTGATTTGATAATAATTTATGTAACAGTATTGAATCCTTCCTCCCATATGTCAGGAGAACTTATTATATACCATAAAATATTGAACTGTTACATACGATTGTAGATAAAAGTTGTATTAACAGCTGCAGTATTTTTATTTGATTAAATAAAATAAATTAAGATTACTTCCTGTTCATCCAAATGTATTTTTTATCATTTATTTGATTTAAAAAAAATATTTATTCCATATATATTGAAGAAATTTTGAAAAATCTCAGTACAGCCGAGTCAAGCGCTACCTAAATTTAGCGATCGCACAAGAAGCACTTTCATGCACCCAAGTGGACACAAAAGATAATTGAGATATTACTATTGACATTTGAGAATAAATTTAATTATTTCAGATAACTGAGAAATTAAACTTTAATATATTTTTGTCCTGAGATTAAAATTAATTAAAGCTTTATTCTAGAAGGTTATATTATGACTATTTTGTAGTTGAATTTTTATTATACTAGTTAAAGTACATACAAATTTGAATTTTGCAAACGCCACCCTTTCATAAAAAAAAAGTGTTCTGCTAAACCATTTTAGGTCGGAAAAGAATAGGTCTAAAAAGTAAACTAAGGAATAAGCTACTTTTTTGTAGTTTATAGATTCCTATAGCACTTTAAAATGTATTTTTAGCTATAATTTACCTAAAAAAGATTAACAATAGTTAATTAATGTCAATTTTAGTGCAATTTTGCATTTTTATAAGTTTTGATAAGTTTTTCTTACCGATTTTATTAAATTGTTAATTGCTAAAAATAAGACTTGATAAAAACAAGAATGGGAAGAGTGCCTTGAGCAACAGGGTAAAATCATTTCAATTGGATGTAATCAGGATAATAGAATCTTACCAGCAAAAGAGTTACGTTTTTAGCAAAACTTATCGAAACTTATAGAAACGCACAATAATTAGTTACATGCATAATATTTTTCTATAGAAAATTTAACTGTTTTGTTAAACATTTGTCTTCCTGGAGAGGAAATTCGTCCATTTAGCTAAAAAAATTTTGTGTTTTGGTTGAAAAGTCATCTTTCTTGTTTAAAAATTCATCTTAATTGACTGAAAATTAACTTCTTTGTTAAAAATTTAATTTTTTGGATTGAAATTTGAACCATTTTGTTGAAAATTTATCTTTGTAGGCTGAAAATTCAACTATTTTGTTGAAAATTCATCTCCTTTGCTTGAGAATCCAACTATTTGGTTAAAAATTGATCTTTCTTAGTTGAAAATTTATTTTTTCGAGTTTAAAAGTCAAATTTTTTGAAACATGCATATTTTAGCTTAAAAACTTTCCTCTTTTCATGAAAATTCTTCTTTTTGTGTAAATAATTAATAAAATTTCATAAAATAAACTATTTTGTTGAAAATGCAATATATTTCCATTTGAAATCTTAAGAATTCAAACCAGTTTATACTAAATTAAATACAATACATACTTATTAATTTAATTTAAAAGATTTATCATAATGAAAGATTGTAATAACCTTATAAAGACTTCAATATCGATATAATTGGGTTAGAGTATAGATTTTTACCATCATTCTGTAGAAAAATATCCAAAAACCAAATCTTTTTTTACAACTATTTAATTTAATAATTCAATACTTTTTAAGTTATTTAGGCCTTGCAATATTTAATAATAAGCCCTTACCTCTGGTGATCTACTTTTCTACATTTGAAGACAGATTAGACATGATGTAAAAATATATGAAAATATATGAATGAAAAAATATATGAAAATAGGTAAAGAGTTTCAATCTTCTAAATTGTTGTTGAACATATTAATTTAATTGTTTGATAAAAGATTTTTTAGAAAATTGTATAACCTCGTTTTATTACATTTCATTAGCGTTTATTGTTATAAAAAATAGAAAATATTAAATAATTGGAGATATGTACTAAAAATGAACAAAAATTGTGAAAAATTAGGTTTTTTTTT
>CAKNWT010309438.1:0-10229 GCA_932066315.1 Andricus coriarius | reverse complement strand
GTGGCGGACTGCCTGCCAGCACCACGTGGGGTCCACAGGGGTCAGAGCGTGCGTAAGATCTCGTCCTGAACCATATGTGAGGACGAGTCGTGGATTGCCCAAATATACACTGCTTGCAAATGTTGATAATTTTTTCATAACTTTTCCTACTTCCTCTCTTTTTAGTTTAAAATGTGAAATAAATTTATGAATAAGCTTTATTTGTAACAAGTAAGGTTTTATTTCCAGGAAATTTGCAAAATAAATTTCTAAATAGAGTATCTTTTCTTTTCACATTAAACTTCATTTTAATATCTCGAACTCGTGACTGAAAACCTATAAGATAGCCTGACATTTTACCATTTTAACAATGTTTCCGGTCGTTAACACGTAACGATAAGACACTGGCTAAGCGAAAGATGCCATTAAGTTACTTTTTCTTAGCCTGCGATGGCTGTCAAGGTGATTGCGCTGCAGTAAAATTACTTGTAGTTTCCTTGACGGTGTCTTATGTAGAAACCTCAAGATGTTCTTAGAGTCGCGCGGTGACCAGATAATTTGCGGTAAAGTCATTGTAACTCTCAGGTAATATGTCCGTAAAGAGACGAGAAGACAGACTATTATTAATGCTATATCAAGTTCAACGAACCATGATACGACACTGTCTTGTTTTTCATTAGATCACTTCTTCTAACATCTACCTAATGGAAAACGGAACGGCGCCGTTCCATTTTCCATTGATGACGCGATGCACAGTGGGAGGGAATTCACTTTTTTCGTTCAAAACAGTCTGGAGCCTTCAATTGTGACCCGATTATAATTTTTTTTTAAATCGACGTGCATTCAATTCTGAAGAGCCTCCTAATCCGAAATTTTATCTTTTCTATTTGTTTATTTACGAGATTTTCACTCAAAGTACACGGAAAATTCCATAATACTATAGTCATTGCTAAAATAATATAATATTGACCATATTTGGCAAAATATGACAATTCAAATGTTTATAAACTATTGCGACAAAATAAATTCAAACTTTTAGTAGTTTCTCGTAGAAAAAACTCGGCTTTTAAGTCATAATAGCTCGAGAATGAGTAATAAAATTTTTTGCAAATTATCTACTGACTGGATATGCAAAATCCCGATGAATAACTATGATAAATTGTTTATAGAAATATTGATTAATATATCTGTATTAATTTTTGTGACTAACAGACTCTGAACTTAGTCTCACTATATTGTAATGGAAAGCCCTATTTTTCACGCAAAACTACTAGAATTTTGAAAATTTTAACTTAATTATTTGTAAACGTTTAAATTTTTATATTTTACCAAATATGATCAAAAATATATTATTTTTAGCAATTTTTTTGTAGCAATTCTGGTGATTAAAGGAAGTCACAGTTTGAAAAAAGATCAGTTTAAATATTTTGCCAAAAGAATTGTTTATAACAGTGATAATTGTCAACTTTTTAAATATTTTTGGGAAAAGCAGTTATTTATACAATAAATTCAAACTGTTTCAGTGCAAAAAAATCTTTTTCTTCGCTTAAGTGTGAAAATTTTGAATCAATTCATCTAATTTGCTTATAAGAATTCAAATGGTTATATTTTACTAAATATATTATATTATAAAACGAGTAAGGGAAATCTAAATCTGAAAAACCCTCAAATTTATATATTCTGCCACAAAAAAATTGTATAACAATGGATAATGCTAACTTTTTAATTATTTTTGTGACTAAATGTCATTATTATATATATTAATACGAAAAGTCTGAGCAAAAACAAAATTTGTCTACTGATAATAACACTATTCACCCACTTGTTTGATAAAATTTGTTTATCAAAATTAAATGGATTGATAAAAAACCTATTTGTATTTTGTGAGTCCCCATGCATTGAATTAAGACAATGTAATGTTTACATTGGTAGTTAGCAAAGCGCAAAAAAATGATGAGTACTTTAAAAGTAATTTAAAAGACAAAAATTGGAACTCGGACCAAAATAAAATAAAAAATAATAATATGTTTAAAAGTTATTATTCTAATGAGAACGTGAAATCGCAAGTTGTTAAGGATGTTCACTAGAAAACTAAAAGTGAACTTAAGCAGAAGATATTTCAGATATCATTGTTCATTTAAAAATAGTTATTCGGAATTTGTATGTTTTTGCTTTCTTTGCAGGAAAAGTTGCAATTTTTATTTAATGCTAATATTGTAGGGTTCATTTTATTCCTTGAAAGATTCCCTAAAAATCTCTTTTGTATGTTTGTATTTAAAAAATTTTAATTAAGAAAAATATTATTTATAACATTAACACAATTTTTTTATTCCTAAATAAAATTTATTGAATAAAAAAGTACTAAAGAGATTTGTAGGGAATTCTTTATGGAATAAAATGAGCCCAACAACATTAGGATTAAATACTAATTGCAAATTTTACCTGAAGAGAAAGCAAAAACATAAAACTAAATAAGTATTGTTAAATAAACAATTTCAAACTGAAATTAATTTCTAAAGTTTTATTTTTGAGCTTGAGATAACTAGTGAACATCCTTAAGAACAGTTACAATGAGGAAATCGGAACTATTTTGACAAAATTTTGAATTCAGTCTCCAATCGTCAAGTTAAAAGACAAGAAATAAGTATTTCAGAAACGAAGGTTCGATTGTTATAAAATTTTACAAATAACCAGCTGACACTGGAAACAAGAGTTATTAAAATAGTGAGTGTGTAGTTTGTAAAAATGTGCATTTTACTGTAGCAGTCAACAGTTTACGCCCCCCCCCCCCCTTGAAAATGAAAATTTTCTTATTTCAACGTGAGAACAAATTATAATTCAATAAAGCAATTACATACCTGGAATTCACTCGAAAGCTCTTAGGATGATCTGTAACCACAAAAAACAAAATATGCCACTTTCAAAACCAATTGTCAAAAATTTTTCAACACCGCGAGTGCGCTGGAGGCTCTTATTTTGTATGTCTTATACAATATTATCTTTGAAACGGTTTAAAAGAGGAAATTGATGTGAAGAGAAACCACAGCAACCAAAATGTAGACAATTTTCAACAAATTACATCTGTCGTTTTCTCTAAAAGGGTCTTTCCGTTTGAAATTATTAATCGTAGGGTGTAACCACCTCACTGTGGTTTTGCAGCGTTTTGCGGTTTTGCGGTATAACACAGACCTTGTCGACAAACAGACGACCTCTAACGATGGTTAGCAGCCGAATAAAACAATGAACATCGACGAGCAACCATATCTGTATACGGTACTGTGTAGTGTATTCACAACTGTTACTAACAACTTAGCCAACTGTAATCATGACGAATTGTCCGACCTCAAGCTAATTCATCCCACATAATCGGTATTATTTCATTTTAAGCCAACCCAATGCGGCTCCTCTCATCCATGACTAATTCTATTCTAATCATCCAGAAATTATTCGACAGCTTAATCTTCATCCTTGCATCTCTATATTGTGGATTATTCGGAACAGTGATTGGCCAGAGGACACCTTGTTTAAATATGCTTCTATAAAACAAATATTGTCTTTTATTACTTACAACAGGTTTTACTGTAAAGTTTTACAGGCTTCACAATCTTTCCCCTGTTCCCATCTTTTCCTCTTTTTAAAAGAATTCCTCAATTTCCCCCTGTTTTAAAAAAACTTCCCCTTTTCCTCGTTTTTTGCACTTAAATATGAACTGAATTAATAGAACCCAATAAGAAAATCCAACCATTTTTCTTTGAAATTGCACTTTCTTAAATTGAAAAGTCTTTACTATTATATTTTTTTTTCAGAATTCATCTCTTTTGGTTAAAAATTATACCATTTGGTTAAAAATTTAATTATTTACTTGAAAACTCAAATATTTCCTTAGGAAGTTATCTTTTTTGGTCAAAAATTCATCTGTTTTGTTAAACATTTGTCTTCTTGGATTGAAATTGATATGGATTGAAAAGTCATCTTTTTTTTTTATTAAAAGTTAATTTAAGAAAATTTTAAAGTCTATTATTATATTTTTGGTTCAGAATTCATCCCTTTTGGTTGAAAATATAATTATTTTATTGAAAATTCCACAATTTTGTTAAAAATGGAATTTTTGGTTGAAAATTTATATTTTTGGATTGAAAATTCAACTGTTTCATAGAAAATTCGCCTTTACGGCTTCAAAATTTAAAAATTAGGTTGAAATTCAAAAGTGCAATTGATTGATTGAAAATTGATCTGTTTTGGTTGAGGATTCAACTATTTAGTTCTTTGGTTGATTTTAATTTTTTTTTGCTTTAAAATAAAAATATTTTTTGGTTGAAAATTCAACTACCTGATTGACAGTTAAACTACATGGTAGTTTAGCATAGTATTGGCTGGAAATTCAACTATTTTGATTCAAAATTCATGTATTTTTTTGAAAATTAATTTCTTTTGGTAGAAGTGTCATCTTTTTTTACAGAAAATACAACAGTTTTGCAAAAAAAATCGTCTTTTTGTCTTGAAAATTCAACAATTTGGTTAAAAATGAACTATTTTGTTCAAAATTGATGTTTTCGTGATTTTTATGAAACTGCTTTGTAGAAAATTCATCTTTTTAGCTTAAAAATTAAAATATTTGATTGAAAAAAAACTTTTTGGTTGAAAATTCATATTTTTGGGTTGAAAAATTTAACTGTTTTGTGGAAAAATCGTCTTTTTGACATAAAAATTCAACTATTTGGTTGAAAATTAACTTTGTGGTTGAAACGTTATGTCTTCGGGTTGAAAATTCACCTTTTTTTGTAGAAAATTCTTCTTTTTGGTTTGAACATTCATCTTTTCATGTAGAAACTGGAACTATTTGGTTAAATACTCAACTTTTTCCTTGAAGATTCGTCTCTTTTGCTTCAAAGTTCAACTATTTGGTTTTAAATGCAATGGGTTGCTTCAAAATTATTTTTTTTTTGCTGTTAACTCAGCTATTTGTGTGAACATTAATCTTTCTCAGTTGAAAATTAACTTTCTTGTTGAAAATTCATCATTCAGGGCATAAAAGTCAAATGTTTTCTAAAAAATTCAATTTTTAGCTTGAGGAGACAACTAATTTTTAGAAAATTACTACATACATTAATTTTTTTTTCAAAGAATTGTTACCCTATTATTCCCCTATTTTCATGAAAAGTCGCCCTATTTCCCTTGTCGTATGGGCATTTTGGGTTGTCAAAATTTTAATTGAATTTGTTAATAAAAGAATTTGCGAGACTAGTATCTATTTTTATCCTAAAATTATGTTTATAAATCGATAAATAGGTGGTCCATCCTTATCTCTGTGAAGAAAGCGAAAACATCATGATTGGCCACACTATCTGAAAATCAAATGACAAATCTCTTTGCAAAAAATCATTCAAAATAGTTTAAACCTTTTATAGCCTATGATAATTAATTGTTTGTCACTTTGTCTTACGATTAATGAGCGAAAATGTCAAAAACAATTTTTGGCCTTGGCAAATCGTTATGCAATTTAGAGGCCAATGCATATATTTCGCCATCATGATGTTGCACGGCCAATCATTTTGTTTTTTTGCATAATTGGCAATTTCTTTAAATATAAATTTTCTTCTACTTTTAACGCTTAACTTACTGTGGTTATTGGAATCTTTAAAAAATTTATTATCCATCTGTGTATTTTAAAATTTGGTTGGACCAACTTGCAAAATTCCTTAAGTGGCCAATCATTGTACCAATTACCCTATGCCCATCTGAACTTATGCTTTATATTTAGCGATTGAAATATCCGAACTTTGTCTTTTAAGTATGACTATATCAAGTGAAGTGCATGTTGGAAAGTGGGGAGGGGAAGGGGGAAGAGGGGGCACCTGCATTTAAACACGAACCACTTTTGAACTTGTCGAACTTCCTCACTGCTGGGGCAAGTTACGTGGCGAGAAATTAGTGAAATTTGTCGAGACCAATTGAGAGAGAGAGAGAGAGAAGTCGAACTAAACTTTGTTTTATCGCCAGAAACCATTTCCAACTTTATTTCAATAGAGATTCTGCATTATAAAAATAAAGTAAATTGGAATTTTAAAATTGGTTTAGAAATTTAAATGCAAGTTGACCTATTTTTGACTTTGGAACATTTCTGAATTTTTGTTCGTTGAAATTTTAGCAAATTAAAATTCGATGTTTAACTATTACTTCGGACAAGTATTTTTTTGAAGAACAGAAAACAGTCTGTCTCAGCCTGGATTCGAACTTAAAAATTTTAAGCCAGCATTTGATCTGCAGGCTTTTTCTTGTCCTTCAAAAAATTATTTGTCCGAAGTACTCGAAGTACATCGCCGTTTAATTACTTAGCATTAAAAAAGTTGGACGTTAACATACTTTAAAATGATAATAACACCTTCCGAAAATTATTTCGTCGAAATTTGGTATGCTCCTGAACTTTCTATAATGGGGATATGGGATCCCTTTGCTGTTTTGGATTTTATAAATATTTTTATGGATTTCATCTTTGATTTTCTTTTAGATTGGGATCCCTTTCAGCTCTGTACTTCCTAATTGGTAATATCTTTAGTAATTAAAATTTATACCCTAGATTGCCGCGGGGAAATGGAATTGTTAAAAATTTTTTTCTAACAAAATTCATTTGAAATTTTTGACTGCTCGTTTTAAATTTCTTTGATTTGTGAGTCCCTTTCATCCACCACCAGGAGATTTTTAACTTCCACTTCCGTTTTCTCGAACCTGGATACATTTTTTTAATCAAACCTTTTTTACCTGATTTCAGCAATACTTCAGCTTGGAAGTGGAATTTCGTTTCACCATTAGGTAGTGATTTTGGTTTTACAGAATGCTTTTTAGCTCCCACGAAAAATTCGCATTTTCCTGGTTATCTAGTTCTGTACTGCCACCCTTTAATTGTCATCCCTTCAAATATAAATCTTTTAATTTGAATGTTCCATATGTACAACATTAAAAAAAATTTAATTCAACTTTGAGTGCCTTTTTCTAAAAATGGTTTCATTTTCGACACGTGCATTTGAAAATATAATTTCCTAATTTTTCATTGTTAGTATGTAACTAATTGTTAGAAGTGATTAATCTTCAGAAAAATTAATATTTTAGATTATGGTTTTTGACTAACAAATTAGTGACATTTTTACTAATGTTTCGGCATATTTTTCTACTGACAATTTGTTAAATTTGACTAATAATTAGATCATTTTAACCAATTAGTAAAGCAAGAAGCTAGCCATCAATTGGACTAATAATACTTAAATTAACTAAGTCATCAGATTAAGAGAGTTAATTTTATATTTGAAAAATGTGGATTGTTCATAAAAAAGTTGTTCAATTTAAAAAATATAATTTCTTAATGTTTTATTTTGTGGGTTATCATTTGAAAGTCTTGAATCTTTATGTGTAATATTGGATGCTTCAAATTTGATATTGTAAAATTGTAAGCATTTCAAAGTCATTCATTTGTAAACGCTTTGTATTTGGAATCGAACAATTTTAAAATGATTAACATCAATTCAATTTAATTTCTTCCTCATAGAGGAAGGTTGTATTGGACTAAAATTTCAAATCTATCTTTTTTGACATATTTTGATATAATTCGACCCCAGGAGTTCGAAAATACAATTGTTTTTTAATATCCGTGTGAGATGCGTAGATTGATCTGTTGACGAACTTTCAATGACCATTCTTGATTAATCAATAGTGACGTAGAAAGTTAAAAAAAGAATTACATTTTTTCTATGAAGAAACCTTTGATTTTAATTTTAAATATAACACTACCGCAGGGGCGGATCCAGAATTCAGTCAATGGGGGGGGGGGAGCTGAAATTAACATACAATATAATAATGTAACAGCTAAAAACCATTACAATTTAAAACTTTGATTTTTCTAAGGGGGGGTCCGGACCCAAACCCCCCCGTGGATCCGCCCTTGCACTACCGTAAATTAAAAAGTTGTTAATTGTAACAAAACACATCAATGGACATTTTGATGAGCTCTCTGATTTTCTGTAAGACAGAAACATAAGCTTGAAAAATATTGAAAGTATACATTTTTTATTTTGTTAGGAAAAAACCTTCCTGTATGTGGAAGGAAATTTATTAGATACTTTATATGAGGAAGCAAAATATTTAGAACATGAGCACAAGTAAATAAACCCATACTGAATACAGGCCATAGTACATTGCAGCGGTACTTTATTTTTTCATATTCTCTTTTGGTCAACAAATTTTTCCAAAACAATAAATTCAAAATCGTATATGATTTAGAGGTCACCTATTTGAGTTTTTTTTTATTGGTTTTTTCTCATTGTCTTGAAAATGCATGTATTAAATTTTTGTACATAGAGAATTATCTCCTTTTACATTATCATCATTGTAAATCGTTTAATGCAAATTTTTAAACCATTTAAAATTGTATAATCGTAAAGGATTTCTAATTGAAATTGTTCAAATTTTAATCCTTCAAACTTAAAACGGACTCAATGAAGGTGATTTTGAAAGATTTAAAATTAAAAGGTTTCAATGATTATATTGTTTCGGGAGTTGAACATTATTGTTTTAATTTGATGAAGCTTGCTTAAAAATATTAATGAGCATTAGCACTGATTAACAATTTTACCAGAATTAGTCCAGAAATTATTCTCCACTAAGGCTTATAATCTTCAAACCAGACTTCAGAAGCAACCTTGGAATTGCATTATATACTTTGTTACAGTGAAGAGTATTAAAATCCTTTTGAAAAGGATTCTGTTTTAATCTGTAAGTCACTTATGATAGTGCATCTGGGTGAAAACTTTGGGCCCATAAGTCACCCAGAAAGCTGCTTATGCTTTTCTTCTGTGGAATTAATGCGTTGTACTATAAGTGGTGCTCAAGCAACCACGAGCGAGCCACAGTTGCCAGTCTTAATATCCTACCTTCGAGTTAATCTCTCTGACTTCTAACAATAAGTGAAGCGCTTAGTTCACTTTTACATCTTAATTTGATTAATGCAGGGGGAAAGAAAGCAGGTTATGTTTTCGCTTGAATAAAATTTATATGAATCTCAGCTCTGCCTGAACGTTACAGGGTCATACTGACAGGGATCATAGTCTATCCTTTTTTTATATAATCCCCCTTTTTGACCCTTTTTCCTAAATTCTCTAAATGAGATTGATTTTTAACCAAGAAAATTACTTTTCAACCAAAGAGATGAACTTTCAACTAAAATTATAAATCTTCAAAAAAAAAAATGAGTTAAACTACAGGGTAAAAATTCATTTTTTTTAATGAACATTTATCTCTTTGGTTGGAAATTTAACCATTTTCTTGAAAATTCTCTTTTTTTTTGTTCAAATAATTTTTTTAACTGAAAATACAACTATTGTATTTTTAGCTGGAAATTCAACTATTTTGATTGAAAATTCATGTATTTTGTTGAAAATTAATTCCTTTTGATAGAACTGTCATCTTTTTGTGCAGAAAATACAACAGTTTTGCCAAAAAATCGTCTTTTTGTCTTGAAAACTCAACTATTTGGTTGAGAATCAACTATTTTGTTTAAAATTTATGTTTTTGGGATGAAAATGAAACTGTTTTGTAGAAAATTCATCTTTTTAGCTTAAAAATTAAAATATTTGGTTGAAAATAAACTTTTTGGTTGAAAATTCATATTTTTGCGTTGAAAATTTAACTGTTTTGTGGAAAAATCGTCTTTTTGACATAAATTTCAACTATTTGGTTGAAAATTAAATTTTTGGTTGAAAGGTTATGTCTTCCGGTTGAAAATTCACCTTTTTTGTAGAAAATTCTTCTTTTTGGTTTAAAAATTCATCTTTTTATATTGAAACTTGAACTATTTTGTTACTAAATACTCAACTTTTTCCTTGAAGATTCCTCTCTTTTGCTTCAAAGTTTAACTATTTGGTTTTAAATTCAACGGGTCGCTTCATAATTATTTTTTTTTGCTGTTAATTCAACTCTTTACGTGAAAATTAATCTTTCTTGGTTTTAGTTGAAATTTCAACCAAGTAGTTCAATTTTTCATAAAAAGAGGAATTCTGAAAAAAAATTAATAGGTAATATTTCAACTAGAAACCATTTTAATTTTGAATAAAAAAAAAACAATTGAATTCATCCAAAAAAATACGATTTTTCAAAAACGTAGTTGATTTTTCAACTAACTTGTTGAATTTTCATCCATAAAGGCGAATTTTGAGTGAAACATTTGAATTTTCAACTCGAAATTATGAATTTTTAACAAAAAA
>CAKNWT010309435.1:0-19296 GCA_932066315.1 Andricus coriarius | reverse complement strand
TTAAGGGATTTTAAAGCTCTCAATGTATTTTAATACATTTTCCAGGATTTCAGAAAATACCATAATAGAATTTCACGGTATTTTATAATATTTTAGTGTATTTTAAAGAAGTATTTCCTAGAAGTGAGGTATTTTGTAGAGTATCAAAGATTTGAAATAAATAGATTTAATAGATTAATAAATTAATAAATAAATAAATAAATTATTAATTAATTAATTATTAATTAATTAATTTATAGATTAATTTAATAGATTTGTAATCCATCCTGAATTCTTATTAATGTATCCTAAATTCTTCTAAATTTACTCAATTTTACTTAATTCAATGGATTTTTTTTTAAATTTTCAACAGTTTTTATTCAATTGATCATGAGGATCAATTGATAAAATGATCAAATGATTTGAAATATTTTAAGATATTTTTTCAGATTCCTTGGAATTTTCAATAGCTTTACAGAATTTCAAGGGTTTTCAAAAGATTTTAATGGATTCAAAATATTTTAGGATATTTGAAAATATTACAAAGAAATTTTTTGTTCATTTCAGTAATTTAATGGGATTTCAAAGGATTCAAAATATTTTATGGTATTTTAAAAGATTCCAAGGCATTTTCAATAGATGTAAACAATCTCAAGGGATTTCCAAGGGTTTTAGTAATTTTAAGGGATTTTAATATTTTAATGGATTTCAAAGAATGTATTCACGAAAAGTGAAGCCCTGAATTCTTATTAATTTATCCTGAATTCTTTTGAATTCTTCTTCATTCACTCAATTTTACTCAATTCAATGTACGAATTTCATCAAATCCTTTTGAATGCCCTTTTCATTTTTCTAAACTCATTTCCAACTTACTGAATTCAATGAATTTTTCATATTTTTCAATCGTTTTGAATTCCAATGATCATTTTTTTTAATTCAGTTTGATTTATTATAAATTTCATCAAATTCTTTTCATTTCCCGTAAACTCCTCTAATTTCACTCCAATTTTACTGAAGTAAATGGATTTTTTTAATCTAAAAAAAAATTTCCAATTCATTTGAATTATTTTGAATTGTTTTGTAGTCATTAGTCACTTTTTTGGATAAAAATTAGTAGGGTTTCAAAGATTTGAAGAGATTTGAAATTATTTTTTTGAATTCACTCTGAATTCTTATTAATTTACCCTGAATTCTTTTAAATTCTTGAATTTTGTAATTCAGTTAAATTCTTTCAAATTTACTCAGCGTATTTCGAAGTTACTGAATTCAATCAAGTTTTTTCTTATTTTTAAATTGTCCTCAATTCCATTTATTTTTTTTTATTCGCCTGAATTTTTATCAATTTAATCGAATTCTTCTCGTTTACCTTAAATTCCTCTAAATTTGTTCCAATTTTACGGAAAACAATAGAAGTTCTTGATTAAAATTTTTGTTTTCAATTAATTTGGATTCTTTTGAATTTAACATTAATTGTTTTGAAATCTTATGAATTTATCCTGAATTTGTTATCCTTTGAGCGCGAAAAAAGTACCTATGAGCGTGACAAAAAGTACCCTTCGGTCCCTATATTTTATCCCATAGGGACTGTGAGGCCTGTTCACTTTATTTGATCATTTTCAGAATTTCATGGAGCGACACGTGGCTTGGGAAACAGAATATGCCTACGCAAAAATCCTGCCTTTAGTAACTCGATGGCAGGTTCGGCACCTCGCAGAAATTCCCGACGAGAGACGTTTATCGATACCGGGTTTGTTAATTCCAGAGAGGATAAAGAAGCCCCGAAATATTAAGAGTGTAGCAAGCTACGAAATCGTCTGGAAGGATGAAAAAGGTCTCTTCGAGGGAATGACATTAACCTCTATATCTGACAAGGAAAACGAGTTTGACGAGCCTCAAAAACCCGCAGAACTTGCGACCCTGGAACCCCAGCATCTGTTCCAAAAATGTTATCCCCTTCTAGTAGAAGAATTCGAGAATGCGAAATTAGCGAAAAAGAAGAAACCTGCGAAGCCGCGAGCGAAGAAGGTTAAAGCTGTTCCGGAAGAACTTGGAGAAAAGAAGGAAGAGAAGAAAAAAGCACAGAGACGACCACGGAAACCTAAAGCAACAGAAAATGAGAAAAATAGAAAAATTGTCGAATTTATCAAAACCAATCAGCCGACTTTTGAAGAATCCTTCGAGGCGATGACGATCACTCCCAAAAGGAAGAAAAAGAATGATGATGTTACTGAGGCAGAAATAGAGAGACTGATTGCGAGTGGTGTTAAAAAACGGGGGCCTCAGTTTGATAAAGTTCAAGAAACTGCACGACTAGACCATATTTTAAACGGCTCTCTATTGAGAATGTTTGACGAACTTACGCCAGAAGATTTTCCAAGTGATTGCGATAGTGAGATGGACATGTCGCATATTGTCGAAGAAATATGTAGTAATCAACCTACGAATCTTAGTTTTAAAAGCAATCATTGTCTAGATAATGAAAAAGTTTTAAGCCCACATGATTCCATGCGTTATGAAGAGAGTTTCGAGGCAGTCATAAAACCCAAGGTGAATTTAAGAAGTATAGAAGACCTCCAAAAATCAATAGATGCGCTTCTTGGTAAATCGGATAGCGAGGAGTCCAAATGCGAATTTGAATTCATGAGTCGCTCTTTACAACGTTTATTAATCGGTCAAAAAGACGCCCTACCTTCTGAAAAAGCACGACCTTGTTTGTACAGATCGCCTAATGTTTTTGTTAAAAAGAAAAAACCCAAGATGAAATTTGATTTAAATAATTTCACTTATGTACCGGTTGAAGAAGATCAAAAGTCTTGTAAAGATGGACGTTCAGAAGATGGTCTTTGGAATTCACCTAAAATTTCTGATATCTCTCAATTCAAATTATCGAAACCTAACTTTAATTTAGATAGATTAGATGTTGATAAATGCACCTTTGCAAGTCTTCAATTTGTTAAAAATGCAGTAGAGAATGAAAATGAAAAAGGTATTCGGAAACCAAGTGTTTTTGATTTTACTAGATTAGAGATGTCAGTACAAAATAGTTCTACAGATAAATTAAATTTCGGGGATTTTTCTTATGAACGTCTTCGATTCGATCCAAAGCCATTGGAGCCTCAAATTTTTGAAAAGAGTATTCGAAATTCATCTATTTTTAATATTTCTGAATTCATATTGAAAGATCAGGAAAAGAATGATGAACTAGATGATGTAAATTCGACTTTTGAACGACTTCAAATTGTTCCGACGTTTGAGAACGATTGCGAGAATGTAGAAAATAATACTCAAGAAGAAAATGAGGACAAAACAGGTGATAGTATTGAGAAGTCTGGCAATGGTTGCAAGAATGCAGAAGAAAATACTCAGAAAATCAATATTTTTGAAAGTGTTAAACTAACAATTCCAGAAGAGAATGAATTTACCGACGAATCTGATCTCTTCGATTCCACTATTGAATATTCTCGAGACCTTCAGAGTCCCGCAATGGATTCAAAAAACATTCAAAATAGTATTCGGAAGTCAATTATAAACAAATCTATCAAACTCTCAGAAAAGAACGATTCAGTCGATGAATTTGATTTATTAATTTCCACTCACTTACCTCTAAATAAGAGAGTAATAGAACTACAAGAACCAGTGAGGAGTTCAACTCCTGATTATATCACCGCACCTCAAAAAAAGTTTAGCTTCGGCATCGACGATCTTTTAAATGACACGGACTTGTGAGCTTTATAATTGTAGTCTACATATTTTAAATCAAGTATCATTTTTGATTTTTTATAAGCGGTTGATCCGAATTTCTGTAATGAATGTTATTTTATTGATTTTTTGTAAATATACATATTTAAATTCATTTTTGTATAATTCAGCTACCTTTAAAGATTTATTTTAGACTTTAACTCTTGATTGTAAGTTTCCATTAAATTTGTAGATTTTAGGACAAGTAACGTATCAGTTTCTCTTTCTTTGTATCCTTTATGGTCCCAATTTTTTTCTTGTTCTTTCCATTCTTCTTTGCGTCTTAATCTCATTTCAACTTCTTCCTTTACTTTAAATATTTCTTCTTCTTCCAAAGACAATGCGTTATTCAGACAGTCAATTTGTATGGCTTGCTGCTCTTCTTTTAATGGATGAGTTTTTCCTTCAGGTTCGAATTTTTTAACAATTTCATTTACTTGCTGCATTTTTTTATTTACTTCTTCCAGATGCTTCTTAACACGAAGAGTTTCTTCTGAATGAAATTTAAGTTTATTCTTTATCTTCTCGTAAATATTTCTCAGTTTTTTCATGTCGGTTTTATGATTTTTCATTTCTTTGATTAAAGTTTTACAGGTTGAATCATCCTCTTTGGAAAAATCTACATCACCACGGGAGATTTGAGCTTTTCGAGTACCTTTGCTCGCTTCGATTTTTTCTACTTCTTCGCGAAGTAATTGTGCATTGTGATATAACTGTATTAATCCATGAGTGTATTTGCAGGGCCAATTTTTTAAACATTTTCGAAACGGTTTCTGAGTTTTCAACTTCATAATTTCATCCTTCACCTTTTTAAATTTAATAAAAAATAATGAGTCAATTTATACAAATATTATTAGCGTCTAATTAATTAATTACATGCCTGTTGTGGAAGTTCATCCCAATCTTTACTTAAATTTTCTATTTCTGAATTAGGTGATTTAAGATGAATTTGAACTGCATTTGGCTCTTTTCTTAAAACTGTTGCTAATTGTTTTTTAGAGATTTTCACTATTTTAACATTCGCATCGTCCTTTCCTGTTTCTCTTGCTGTTTTTAGTAATTCCCGATTAATTGTATTTATAGTTTCTTCATCTTCTTTTATAGAATTTGGAGCCATGAAAGGTGTAGTTGTAGTATAAGGTAAACAGGGAAACATTTTTTTAAGGAGGGAAAGAATTCGTTTGTTGAAAAATCTGTGAATTAAATCATCTATAAATTCAATAACAAAATAAATACTGATATAACTTATTTGAGAAACATTTTCACATAATATTAATTATTAAAAGTAAATGTTAATAATATTGAAATTTCTTGGGCAAACATTTTCATTTAATGATGAATTTATGAATGCAGAGATGAACAAATAATGAATATAAATGATAAAATATTATCCAAAAATTAATCATACAAAGTATAGTGAAAAGAAATACGTTCATATTTCGCGCCTTTATTGTATGGGCGAAAAGAAACGCAGTAGATTCAGAGTCATCCCCTCCATTTTTATTCCGCTTTAGTCGTTTTTTAACGATGGCGGAATGACTGCCGCTATCGTAACGTTCCAACTAAAAAAGTGAATTCTGGAGTTTGTTTTGTATTTATTCAATAAGGCAAGATGTATAATGTACCAGATGATGGTGAGTGCTACTTCATTATTTGACAATTTAGATTATAACGAATTTATTGACAGCGTTTTTTGTCAAAACATAACCTAACCTAAAAAAGTTGTACAACCATTTACGTACTACAATCGCTTTTTATAATTACTTTTCCGATTTAAAAAGATTTCTCAAACGTTAGTTACTAATTAGTCTTGCTTCTCGATTTTGCTCGATGAACTTCATTTTTTTCTGTATACTTTCAGTCAAACAAATAAAAAAGTTAGCTTCTTTTGTTGTCCTGAAAGACCCGAAAGTTAACATATTACATATCGTTTTATGTTCAAAAGCATAATTGTTTTTTTAGCAATTAGAGCCTGAATGATCTTCATACTGTATTTACACTGTTGTTGTATCAAACTTACTTTTGTGGAAATATTGAAAGCTTTATAAATACAAGCGATTTTTGGAACCGAACATTGATGTTCATTTGGAGCTTTTAACTGCGTATTTAACTTTTGAAATCTGCTAATTTTTTAATATTGCCCTATTTACAATGAAGAAAATAAATCTTTCGTATTCTATATTTTAGGAATTTAACTATTTTATGGTAGAGGCGTTTTCATCAATATTATTGTTTGAACTATATAATACAAACCTTCTAACCTAAGCCAGCAGTCTGCGCGCCAGCAAGGCAATATTTCAAAACTTGTTTACTTTTTTCAAAACACCTACCTTACACATTTCTTGCAAATGCAAATAATTAAGCATTTTAACTCAAGAGCCTTGAAATTTAACAATTTTTTATTGAAACCTTCAGAATTGTATGATTTCAAATGGTTCATAATTGTACCATTATTTTGGGTCAAAATTTTATTTGACGTTTTTCAAGCTAAACATGTTTAAAATTAACCGTTTTTAATTAAAATTGTTGAGTAAGGAATTCATAAAAGTTGAAATATGTAAAATTGACCATTTAAACAATCGAACCATTTCCATTGAACCATATATTGTAGACTTTAAGTCCTTTTGTTTGGTTATAAAAAATCAGGGTGACCACTGATCGGGAAAACCGGGAATTAGCCTAGAATTTTGAGCACCAGGAAATAGCTGCGAACTTTGTTGAAAACCGGGAATTTTTCAGATTTATTTTTACTTTTGTAACAAGTATCGTCCCGCTCATTAAAAAAAAACTTTGAAATTGTGCTCAGTGTTACCAACCATCTCCTTTATAATATCGAAGATTATTTTATATTTAAGAGTTTTAAGTTAATGTTTCGTTGAAAATGTAATATTCCTTTTGTACTATATATTTAAGAATTTAAGGCTTGTGTTGATGTATCGTTCAAATACTACAGTTCCCTTGATATTTGAAACCGAAAACTTCCTTTTTAGATGTTTAACATACTAATTACCTAGTTGACCTAAATTTATATAATTAATTACTAACACGTGGCATAGTAAAGTTATAATTAAGGATTACTCTAAATGTTTCGAAAATAAATTGGAAGTTGATGATTGTTATAAGCTCACGTGATAATATACATTTTGTCTTCAAATACAAAATTTACCTACTTCCTGTCATTTCGGGGACATTTCCTATTGAAAATCCAATATCTATATTTTAGATCCTTGGTCACAAAAACACGAATATCTTCTAAACTACGGTCGACAGAAATTTTCAGAATTTTCACTGTGGTTTACTAAATTACAGACCTCACACTTTTGCCCCCGGTTTTCCAAGAAAATTCCTCTCTTCCTAGTTTTTTCTCTCAAATGCGAACTGAGTTAATAAAACCCAATAAGAAAATCCAACTTTTTTTGGTTGAAAGTTATTCTTTTTTATTGAAATGTCTATTATTATATTTTTGGTTCTGAATTCATCTCTTTCGATAGAAAACTCAACTGTTTTCTTGAAAATTATTCTTTTTCGCTGGAAAATTCATTTTTTTGTAGTAAAGTCGTCTTTTTAAGTTGAAAGTGCATTCACTTTCATTGCACAACCTACTATTTTATTTTTGTTTCAGAATTCATCTCTTGGTTAAAACTTCTACTATTTAGTGAAAATTTGTATTATTTTGTTGAAATTTCTACTACTGTTTTGTTGAACAGTCATCATTGTTAGTAGAAAATTCAACCATTTAGTTGAACATTCGTCTTTTGGATAGGAAACACGTCGATTTGAATTGAAAATTCATCTTTTGATAGAAAATTCATCTTTTTTGGTCGAAAATTCATCTTTTATGGTTGAAAGTTGATTCTTTTTAATTTAAAAATCTACTATCATATTTTTTATCCAGAACTCATCTCGTTTGATTTAAAATTCTGCTATTTGGTGGAAAATTGTATTATTTATTCGAAAATTCCAATATTTCAACTGTTTTGATGAACATTCGTCTCTTTGCATAGAGAATTCATCCTTTTGGATTAAAAATTCTTTTTTGGACAACAAAGCAATCTTTTCTGGTTGAAAATACAACCTTTTTTTGGCTTTAGTTTATTTTTTGGTTTGTTTGAAAATTCGATCATTTAGTTGACAATTTATCTTCATATGTTGAAAAATTTAAATATTTAATTAAAAATTCTACTTTTCGTTGAAAATTCGTCTCTTTTACGTGAAAGTTCAACTAATTGGTTAAAAATTAAATTTTTCGGTTGAAAATTCAACTATTTGTTTGAAAATGCAGTACATTTCGACTTAAAAAGTTATAAATATGGTAACTACATTAATGTTATTTAAGGGGACATTTCAATGTGAACGCATCAAAACAAAGCATATTTTCAGTTATTTTTTTCTCGGGAACTATTGTATATAATTGAACGAATGTTTTTTTCTCTTGAAGGTATGATCAGGGACAGTGGAAAAACAGTTTTTTTATGGTGAAAAATATTTATTTATTTATAAAATAAAATGCATGTGTGCAAAAAAAAAAAGTTTTCCGCTGGCGCAGGTGATTTTGGCTCTCCTGGTGATCTGAAACAGAAAATCGAAAAAGTTTATTTATCTATGTCATCGCCGCTATGGTCCGAACCTCCACTTTTTTATTTCATCAAAAATTAACAAAATGGCGGCGTTTCTTGTGAAAATAATTCTTTTTCTGAAAGAAAGTTTTTTCTTTTTTTCACAAAAAACGCCGCCATTTTGTTAATTTTTGATGAAATAAAAAAGTGTAGGTTCGGACCATGGGGGCGATGACATAGATTAGTAAACTTTTTCGATTTTCTGTTTCCGATCAGCAGGAGAGTCAAAATCACCTGCGCCAGCAGAAAACTTTTTATTCTTTGCACACATGCATTTTATTTTATAAATGATTAAATAAATATTATTTATTATGAAACAAAATATTTTTGCACTCTCCTTGATCATACCTTGAAGAGAAAAAAACATTCATTCAATTATATACAGTAGTTCCGAGAAAAAAATGATTAAAAATATTCTTTGTTTTTATGCGTTCACATTGGAATGTCCCCTTGAAAAAATGATGTATTCTCCCTTGGAGTTCTAAAATGTTTAATTAGTTTCAAAATTTATTGTATAATAAAGCGATTATTATTGGATAATTATTGTTATAAATGCTTGATAGTGAAACGGGAAAAATCTAATTGTTGACCTGGAAAACCTGGAAACAGCCTGCGATTTTTGTTTGAAGTTCTAGTGGCCACATTGAAAAACTAATTTAAAATAATCTATTAACTCTGATAAAAACGCGATTTGTATGATTCATTTTTTAATTTCTTTACACAGAACAATATGAAGACGAGGATGCGGAAGAAATCTCATCAAAGCTCTGGCAGGAAGCCTGCTGGATCGTCATTAACGCCTACTTTGACGAAAAAGGTCTTGTACGACAACAACTCGACAGTTTCGATGAATTCATCGAAATGTCTGTTCAGCGCATTGTCGAAGATTCACCTCAAATCGACTTGCAAGCTGAAGCACAACACACGACCGGAAAAATCGAAAACCCTGTTAGACATTTGCTGAAATTTGAGCAAATTTACTTGTCCAAACCCACTCATTGGGAAAAAGATGGTGCTCCATCACCTATGATGCCTAACGAGGCTAGGCTTAGAAATCTAACTTATTCTGCTCCTTTGTATGTTGATATTACGAAAACGATTGTCAAAGATGAAGAAGACCAAGTTGGTATGTATACAAATTATTCTACAAAATAATAATACCAGTAATGCGATAGGGGTATTCACGAAACTTTGTTCTAACTTACCATCGATTAGCGATTTGAGACCTGTTAGTATCAAATTCGACGATAAAAAAATTTCGCGAATGACTATTTATGAACGATTGCTGTTTACAGAAACGCAACATCAAAAAACATTTATTGGAAAGATTCCAATCATGTTAAGATCGAAGTATTGTTTGCTCGCTGGATTGTCAGATCGTGATTTAACAGAATTGAACGAATGTCCTCTGGATCCTGGTGGATATTTTATAATCAACGGATCAGAGAAGGTAATTTATTAATAAAAATTTTGATAATTATGCAACCTCGAATTAAACTTAATTGAAAATATTGTTACAATTTTCGGTTCTAGGTTCTGATTGCCCAGGAAAAAATGGCCACCAACACTGTTTATGTCTTCAGTATGAAAGATGGAAAGTACGCCTACAAAGCTGAAATTCGTTCCTGCCTAGAACACAGTTCTCGACCAACATCTACTCTTTGGATCAATATGATGGCCAAAAGTGGTGCTGTGAGTTTAATGACTTATCTCTTGATTACTTAATCTTTTATTTATAATTTACGCCAGGGCTCGGACTCACGCCGCTATTAAGGCTATTGACCACTTTGCTTGAGCGATTACACTATTTTATCAAAATTCTACTATTTTCTTATAATTGGCCGCTAATACCACTATTTCTTTACTTTCCCTTTAAAAGTATTTTTGAATTTCTTCGCTGATTGGCTAAAATAACATTTCTACAATCTCAAGTACAGAAATATATACCGGAAAATAGTCCCAAAGGCAAAAATTAATTTAAAATATTTAAAATTCAACTATTTTTTATTCCCTAAGCTTCGGATTGTACGACACTTACGACTCTTTTAAAAATTTTAAAGAAAATCCTTACCAAATTCTACCATTTTCATTTTCAACACTTATTGGTGGAACAGTTGGTCGAAAACGTCCGAAATCGAATAATTTCAAATTCGTTTATTAAAAAGCAAATAAATTCATATCTCAATTAAATTAAATAATTGAATATCGTTCAAAAATTATTTATATATCAAATTGAAAATTTTTAAATTTTGGACTTGAACAATTTTAAAATAAACTAGTTCCAAGTTTAACAATATTTTGATGTGAATGTCTTCAAGAATAAACAATGCTAAATAAAAGCATTTATCTTTTATTAAAATCAACCTTTTTCAATTTCAAAGTTGCATGTTTTTAAAATAATTTAAATTATAAATCTTTCCCAATTAATAAGAATATGAAGTTGAAAGCAAACGGAACACATAATTGAAATTTTTCGAGTGAAAGAAAAAAATATTTTGGACGTTGATCAATCCTGTCATTGAAGAATAATTAAGATATGGGCGTCCGTAAAATTGGAAGAGAATTTATTTTCAAATAATTCAAAGTATTTATAAATTATTGGGATCTAAAAACAATTCAAAATGAAATTTATCTTCTTTGGAGAAAATTGATTAATTTTTTTGGAGTTAGTGAAGTGAGATTATTTTTCAAAGTTTTTCATCTTTGCAAGTATTTCAAATCAAACTTTAATTAGTTTCTTCGTCTAAAAGTATAATTTTTTGTGGAATGGATTTTTCAGCGTAAGGTTTAGAATTTTTATTAAAATTACATTTGAAAGAACCTGGAAAAGACTTGGAATTAAGAAATCGTAATTTTCAAAGAATTTTCAAAGAATATCGAAATAGCACTTCTGTAAATTGAGTTGAGAATTTACACAATAAAATCTTTTAAAAATTCAAAATACCTCCATATAATGCAAAATTATTTATAGAATTTTATGGAATTTCTTTACGATACTGTTTTGTGCTAGTAAAAAGAATTCAACTTACTACGTATTGTTTATTATTTTATGTATTTTTCCATACTTGTATTGTTAGATTTAATTTTAATCGTTAAAAAATGAAAAATTATGCAAATTGGAGTGTGTTATCTGAAACTTTTACTCTGTATTTCCAAAGAAATAAAATGTTCAATATTTCAAGCAACTTTTGTCGCTTATGCACCTTTTTTGAAAATGATTTTAGCCGATCCGAGGCCTGTATATGAGTTTATTATTTAAAAAATCTTGTGCCACTATTGGCCTCTGAAGTGAGTCCGAACACTGGGTAACTCTTATTTACAATCTACTGAAGCAAATGACCTTTTTTTCTTTTCACAGAGTATCAAAAAGTCGGCGATTGGACAGCGGATAATAGCAATTCTACCCTACATCAAACAAGAGATTCCCATCATGATAGTATTCCGTGCCCTCGGTTTCGTCGCCGATCGGGACATTCTTGAACACATCATCTACGACTTCGACGATCCCGAGATGATGGAAATGGTGAAACCCTCCCTGGACGAAGCCTTCGTAATCCAAGAACAGAACGTAGCTCTCAATTTCATCGGTACTCGTGGTGCTCGTCCCGGTGTCACAAAAGATAAGCGTGTGAAATACGCGAGGGAAATTCTGCAAAAAGAAATGTTACCTCACGTAGGAATCAGTGACTTCTGCGAGACTAAAAAAGCTTACTTTCTGGGTTATATGGTTCACAGACTTCTATCAGCTTCTCTCGGCAGAAGAGAACTCGACGATCGAGATCACTACGGCAACAAGCGTCTCGATCTCGCAGGACCTTTACTGGCATTTTTGTTCAGAGGGTTGTTCAAGAATCTGATGAAGGAAGTGAGACTGTATGCTCAGAAGTTTATCGACAGAGGAAAAGACTTCAACTTGGAACTCGCTATCAAAACGAAGATTATCACAGACGGTTTGAGATACTCATTAGCTACCGGAAACTGGGGAGATCAGAAGAAAGCTCATCAGGCGAGAGCTGGTGTCTCTCAGGTGTTGAACAGACTGACTTTCGCTTCCACATTGTCTCATTTGCGAAGAGTCAACTCGCCAATTGGAAGAGATGGTAAATTAGCAAAACCGCGTCAACTTCACAACACTCTGTGGGGAATGTTGTGTCCCGCCGAAACTCCGGAAGGAGCTGCCGTAGGACTTGTCAAGAATTTAGCTTTGATGGCTTACATCAGCGTCGGTTCTCAGCCATCTCCGATTCTTGAGTTCTTGGAAGAGTGGTCCATGGAGAACTTGGAGGAAATCGCACCCAGTGCCATCGCAGATGCTACGAAGATATTCGTCAATGGATGCTGGGTTGGAATTCACAGAGACCCTGATCAGTTGATGGCTACTCTCAGAAAATTGAGAAGACAGATGGACATCATCGTTTCTGAAGTATCAATGATTAGAGACATCAGAGACAGGGAGATCAGGATTTACACTGATGCTGGAAGAATTAGTAGACCTCTCTTGATCGTAGAGAATCAGAGTTTGTTGCTCAAGAAGAGGCATATTGACATGTTGAAAGAAAGAGATTACAACAATGATGGTTGGCAAGAATTGGTCGGCAGTGGTGTAGTTGAATATATCGACACTCTAGAGGAAGAAACTGTCATGATTGCCATGTCTCCTGATGATTTGAGACAGGAAAAAGAGTACGCCTATTGTACGACTTATACTCATTGCGAAATCCATCCAGCGATGATTCTTGGGGTTTGTGCATCTATCATTCCATTCCCTGATCACAACCAGAGTCCCAGAAACACTTACCAAAGTGCTATGGGTAAACAGGCTATGGGTGTTTATATTACGAATTTCCATGTGCGGATGGACACTCTGGCTCACGTTTTGTTTTATCCGCATAAACCTCTGGTGACGACCAGGTCCATGGAGTATCTCCGGTTCAGAGAACTGCCTGCTGGAATCAATAGCATTGTCGCTATTTTATGTTACACGGGATACAACCAGGAAGACAGCGTTATCTTGAATGCTAGCGCTGTGGAGAGAGGATTCTTCAGATCTGTTTTCTACCGATCTTACAAAGATTCCGAGTCGAAGAGAATTGGTGATCAAGAGGAGCAGTTCGAGAAACCGACGAGACTAACCTGCCAGGGAATGAGGAATGCGATTTATGACAAGTTGGATGATGATGGTATTATTGCTCCGGGTATTCGAGTCTCTGGAGATGATGTCGTTATCGGAAAGACGATAACCTTGCCAGAAACAGATGACGAAGTATGTTTAAAATATAATTTTGATAAAGTAGAATGTTTTGTCTTTTGATATTTTTTAACGGTGTTTTTTTCTTTGTAGTTGGATAGCACAACTAAGCGTTTCACGAAGAGAGATGCTTCGACCTTCTTGCGTAACAGTGAAACTGGAATTGTGGATCAGGTGATGTTGACTTTAAACAGCGAAGGATACAAGTTTTGTAAGATTAGAGTTCGCAGTGTTCGGATTCCACAAATTGGAGATAAGTTCGCTTCTCGGCACGGGCAGAAAGGAACTTGTGGAA
Source organism: Andricus coriarius (assembly GCA_932066315.1). Classification (NCBI taxonomy): domain Eukaryota; kingdom Metazoa; phylum Arthropoda; class Insecta; order Hymenoptera; family Cynipidae; genus Andricus; species Andricus coriarius. Next base: position 5,420 of record CAKNWT010309435.1, on the reverse strand, counting down.
TTCAGTACAGACAGGAGGATATGCCTTTCTCGTGCGAAGGACTCACGCCTGATATTATCATCAATCCTCACGCTATCCCATCTCGTATGACAATTGGTCACTTGATCGAGTGTATTCAGGGAAAAGTCTCGTCTAACAAAGGTATTCTAATAAATTAGGTGATTTTATTGATTGTTTGTTGCTCATATTTGACTATTCCTCGTGTTGGTTTTTCATTTGATACTGAAATTCTAATCGTTTCAAATCAATTATTTATATTCATCTTCTTCCAGGTGAGATTGGTGATGCGACTCCATTCAACGATGCCGTCAACGTGCAAAAGATTTCGACTCTTTTACAAGAGTACGGTTATCAATTGAGAGGCAACGAAATTATGTACAACGGACACACTGGACGAAAAATCAACGCGCAGGTTTTCTTAGGACCTACTTATTACCAGCGTTTGAAGCATATGGTGGACGACAAAATTCACAGCAGAGCAAGAGGCCCAGTACAAATTTTGGTCAGACAACCTATGGAAGGAAGGGCCAGGTTAGTATTCATTTTTCATTATTCAGTTTTTCAAGTAATCTAGTATTAACGTAATAAATTAAGTTTTCCTCTTATCACTACTTTATTAACTTTATTTACTGTTTGAAAATTTACGGGCACATTAAAAAGTTGTAGTCAGGAACTGATCGGCTTCATTCCACAAGTATTGGCTCTATTGGCAGGAGGGTAGTCCGAGAAAGCAAATTTTTTGAATTTAGAAAATCCACAGGGCCTAAGAGTTTCTGTGTACTACAGGTAGTTTGTCCTAAAATTTGAGTACAAAAAAAAGGATATCGCTACCTAATAGTGAAATAAGGTCTTTATTATACTAGCAAACATTATTGAATATTTCCATATTTTCAGTTCTAAGTTGTATTGTCCTGAAAAAGGTTTAAATTAGTCACAAATACGTATTTGTAATCAATTATGCCAGTCTTGAAAGGTTTTGAAACCGTTTAAACCTTTCAAAATTTCTTAAAATACCTTAACATCTTCTAAAAGCTCATTAAATCGTATAAATTTCTTGTGAACCCCCTAAAATCCCTTATAATAATCTCAAATAATTTGAAAACTTTCCAAAAATTTTTTAATCTGTCTTGAGCAATTAAAAATGGTTGAAAGTCTGTGAAATTACTTGAAATCCATAGTCCCATTGAAATCTTTTAAAATATTTTCAATCCCTAGAAATCCTCTAAAATTCCTTAAAACATTACAAAATCACTTGTCATCCTGTGAAACCCATCGCAGGGTGCACAGTCTTCCCCTTTTTTTCTTAGTTTCCCCTTTTTTCTTGAAATTCCCCTTTTTTTCCCTATTCTCAAAAAACTTCCGCTTTTCACATTTTCTCTTTGAATATACGATATTTGAAAATACAATATTTGAATTACGCGGAAAATTATCTGAAATTAGTAGGTATATCCATTATTGAATAATAATTAAAGCAATTATAGCAATTAAATCAATTATTTATGAATTTTTCCTATTGGTTCAAAAATTATGGCGAACTTGTTGTATTTGCAGATTTTACTAGTGAACAATAATAAAAAATTACGTCATTTAAACATAAATTTTTTGCTCAATAATAATTTTTTGAAAATGTGCAAAAAGATGTTTTTTTTATTGAGTCATATGCACACATTTGAAAAAAAGTTGAATATGGCGAACCTGAAATTTATTCAGCTTGAACCAAAGAAACATTTTATCATTTTGCTTTTTCGAAAAAAACTTTTGTCGTGATATAGGATTTCTGGGATTTCATTTTTTTATGCGATTTTGGTACGTTATAAACACCAAGAAAAAAATGTTTACCATGAATAAAAAATAATAACATTTATTTTTTAATTAAAAAACTTTTTAATCGTAAATGTAAAAAAGAGAACAGAAGATTTTAACCGATTTCAACCATTTTTTCATTACTTGTTTTGGATGTCGACCCACAAATTGCCATCCCTCTAGCTCAAACGATTTGATTAATTTTAGCATTTTTACTTCGCTTTACTGAAGAGTGTAGTTTTAAATTTACATTGAAAGTATTAATTATAGTAAGGAATAAATTTATGAGAACGATGTTAAACATATTGAAATTGTGTATTTAACTCATTTTATTTTTTTTCGGACTTTTTTATCTCACTGTGAATGGATTTCCAACGACCTAAGTATATCCAATTTAAAAAAATAAATTCTTGAATGGCAGAAATCATTGAAAAATCATTGAATATTATTTAAAAATATAACATTGCTTATAAAAAGTTTATTTGTTCTTTTCGACCTGTAGAAGTTTTGTAATATTCCGTTGAATATTTTAAAACCCATTGAAAACTTTTTCAAAATCTTTAAAATCTCTCTTAATCCTTTGAAGTCTTGTAAAATTAATTGAAATCCATAAAAATCTTGTAGAATCCCAAAAAATCCAGGTCCATCAAGCTAGCACCTCCACAATCGAAATTCCCATATTTCATTGTATCAGAATTTTGGGCTTTTTTTGGGCTGTATTGCCGATTTTTGGGCTCCACTTCTTTTTTTGAAAATTGACATTTGGAGTGGAGGTGCTGACTTGACTCAAGCCAGCACTTCCACTATATAAAAATTTAGATTAATTAAAAATCAAACACCACAGAATTTCGGCCTTTTTTGGGCTCTTGAATGCGCCAACAACCAATTTCCACAAACCATCCCTAATGAAAATAAAACTAACCCCTATGTACAAACTCAAACTCGGAAAAAACGAAGTACACCAGAATTTTGGGCTTATTTTGGGCTCTTGAATGCACGAAAAAAATATTCATAAAACCACATCCTATGTAAAAAAAACCACTCCCTTGCGAAAAATAATATCTGCAAAAAACAAAGTGCATCGTAATTTTGGGTTTATTTTAGGCTTTCGAATGCACCAAACAAATTTTTCCAAAACCACCCCTATGTACAAAAAAACAACCCCTTACTTAAAACTCAAACCTGGAAGATACAAACTACAAAGTAGTGTTGGACTTTCCTTGGGGTCTTGAATGCTTGAATTTTGTTGTTGCAAAAACTACCCCTACATCTAAAAAATCAAATCGAGCCCCAACCTTCAGAAACGTATTGGTGTTGGTATTTTTGAGGAGCCCAAAAATCAGAGACTCTATTTACACTGTAAAATTCTGAAAATGATAATTTTTTGACAAAGTCATATCTACGTGGTGTCAAGGGGCTCCTTTTCAACTGTAAGGGCTGGAACCCAAAAATCGGTGTCGATATTTTTGAGGAGCCCGAAAATCACAGACTCTATTTACACTGTAAAATTCTGACACCACGTAGATATGATTTTGTCAAAAATAATCTATTTCAGAATTTCACAGTGTAAATAGAGTCTCTGATTTTTGAGCTCCTCTAAAATACCAAGACCGATTTTTTGTGAAAGTTTTTGAAATCTTTTACAATTCTTTACAGTCTCTAGAAATTATTTTAAATCTTTTTAAATCCCATGACATTCTTTTTTCTTTGTAATCCTAATATCTTATGTGCACTCAAAATTCGAATGATAAACCCCTCGGTATCAAATAATTAACAGTAGTAGTAGATAATTAGAAATCTGTATCTCAAATCAAAATAGCAGTAGTTGTAAACAAATTGCAAGTTAACAGCGGATATCATTTTTAAATTTTAAATGTATGTAATGAATGGAGCAATTAAAATTTTGTCAACTGATGTACGGTGTAAAAACAGAAAAAAGGAAAGAAAAACTATTAAAACTCTTAATTTTTTATTTGTATACAAAATATGTGTACACATTTTCGATCATAACTCAGTGAAAAGGATGTTTTTTATAAGTTGTTAGTCTCATATTAAAGGCTATATGCCAAAAAAACATGTCCTGTTTTCAGATTTTCAGAAAAATTGTGATGGATTTTAAGGGAGTTTAAAAAGAAGAAAAATGTTAATTAAGTACGTTTTTGGTCAGATTTAGTGGTATTATGTAGGTTTCAAAATAAAATTCTTCATTTTTATCATTCAGGTATGTTGGTAATAGTATGAACTACTAATTATAGTAAAATGAAAGAATCAAAATTTATAAATATATCCGGCATAAAACAAATTTTGTGCTCTTCATGACTTAGAACTTCAAGAAGCTTGTAACAGCTGAATTTTTTTTTTATCAGGCTTAAATTTTCACGATAAACTACTAGTAGCATACACCAACTTTTAAGCGTCGTAGACTTTGAAATTAAAAGTTCGCATTTTCAGTCCACTCTACTCTGGTGAAAATGTATTTGCACGATCATGTAGTATAGAAATTATTTTATTTTTGGTGCTTATCTAGTTGTCATTTTCATATATTCTTAAATTCCAGTGCGAAGATTTTTCAAAAGTTTATCTTATAAAAAAATTAATATATTGCACATATTTAACGGAATTTAAAAAGTCCTTAACACCATTTTCGTGGTTTTGTAAAACAAGCAGTTTTTAAATTTATGGGATGGAAAACTGGATAAGAACCATTTTGTTTTCCACCCTCTCACTTAGAAAATTTATTTGCCTAATGTTTTCACATCTTCAATGTAGACTTCTTGTGGAATACATGCTTATATAATTTTATCGAAATTTTGTATTTGAAAACTCGTAGAAAACTTTTTTGTTTATTCTGTACAATTTTATTTGTGGTCCTGATTCAGTTGTGACTCTCATTTCTTCAGTTATTTTTGTAATTTTCCATTGTTTTTTAAAAAATCGTCCGAAATTGTAGAAAATTATAAAAATAATGTTGACAACATTTTATATGTAATTATAAATTATCACGAAAAAATACAACTTCCCATTATTGTATTTCACTGTAATTTATTATACATATTTTATTTGCAAGAACATATTTCCACAAGCTTAATTCACAGTGCTGCCAACAATTTAGACAAAAACATTATTATTTTTACATAAGAACTATAAGTTTTTAAACTTCAAACTTCGATTGTAATGCAAAAATCATTACCTTAATGTTATTTTCTGAATCTATTGTTTATTTATTATCTTATTATAGGGATGGAGGACTGCGTTTTGGGGAGATGGAACGTGATTGTCAAATTTCCCACGGTGCGGCTCAATTCTTGCGAGAACGTCTTTTCGAAGTTTCCGATCCGTACAGAATACACGTGTGCAATTTCTGCGGATTAATCGCAATTGCCAACTTGAGAAACAACACTTTCGAGTGCAGAGGCTGCAAGAACAAGACGCAAATCTCTCAAGTCAGACTTCCTTATGCTGCAAAACTGCTTTTCCAGGAGCTAATGGCAATGAATATCGCTCCTCGCCTCATGGTAGTTTAAGCTATTTACTTCTAGTTTTGATCAGATCGATTTTTAAGATAAAGATCAAATTCCTATGGTCTTTTTCCACACACATTTTTATTGTGATAAGAG
>CAKNWT010309434.1:0-11556 GCA_932066315.1 Andricus coriarius | reverse complement strand
TACGTTGAAGTTATTTCAATGAGGAATACAAAAAAACATGTCATTTCGAAGTCTAAGGCTTCACAAGAAAAAACATCATTGTGAAATTTTGCGTTCACCTCATTGATAAATTTAGAAAATTATACCTAAAAATGATAAAATACCAGGCATAATAATAAATATTACTCTATCAATATTACTACGTCACTTGTGATCATTTCTTATCAGATACAACGTCAGAGACGAATCTCATACTTTTGGCTGTGCAGAAATGCCCATTCCACGATTAAATATTTGTTATAATTACTCAACAATCACGTAATATTTATTCGCGTTCTTGGCTCAGATTTAACGTGTAGAATTTGCTCTTGGCTTTTTGTATTTTACAAATTTTTAAGAATCATTTTTTAGATTTGGCAATAAGTTAAACGCAGGGTTTAAAAAATTAGGATTATGACACGAAAACGTCTTAACTTCCAAACGATTGTTCTTTGAAAATCGTACATTTAGTAGCAAAAATCGCGTGTAGCATTTAAGACTGTCGTCTTTTAGGTTTCCTAGCAATAAATCATTATTAATTTTGCTTTTAGAAAAAAAATTATTTCCATAGTTGAATATTCGCTTTTTTTTGTTTAATTGAAAATTTAACTATTAAGCTGAAGATGGGTCATTTTAGTTGAAAATTCATCTCTTTGCTGGAAAATTGAACAAAATGGTTGAAATTGTATTCCTTTCTTGACAGAAGAATCTTTTTTGGTTGAAAGATCAACTATAATATGCTTTGTTAGGAATCCATTTTTTTAGATTGAAAAATAATTTCTTAAAGTGAAAATTTAACTATTCTACTTTTTTTTGTAAATTGAACTTTTTTGGTTGAAAACTTAACCATTTGGTTTGAAAGGCTATTGAAAGGTTATTGAAATAATCAACTATTCTTTTTTTGGTTGACAATTCAACTTTTTTATTTAAAAATTTAACTATTTTTTTAAACACCCAACTGACTGACGGGCAGAGTGATGGTGTGTGGAAATTATACTGAGCTCGGACAGAGTGACGGTGAGGGGAAACGCTGGCAACACGAGAAAATGAAGTCCTCTGCAAAAGCTTGCTGCTTCGACAAGGGCTGACCTTCTACATTTCTGTGAATGTTTCCGTACATTTTCTTGTCGAGGAGCTGTTGGCGGATTTGTTCAACCTCTGCTATCTTTACTTAGGCTTTTAGAAGTGAGGCATCTAGATACAGTAGTGCACTTTCCTCACTTCTGATGTCAAAATTCAGGCCAAGGGTCTCGGCCACCTGCTCCGCGGCTTTGTAAAGAAACACTCATTTGCCCATCATCTCGTGTTTCCTGACAATTATTAGGAGAGGATCTCTTCCATTTGGAACGATGGAAGCTGTACCCAGAATAATTCGGTTATGCAGATATTGGAGATTCAGAGGTCCGCGCCCGCCTTGACGGCATGAGTTATATACTCGCGGAACGGACGAATTGATTGTAACAAAGTTACAAGCACCCCAAAACCGTACGACCCTGTGGGCCTAGGACCAAGAGTGGGGAGAGTATCACTTCCTGGTTCTAATACCCAAATCCTGATCCTGGAGCGTCAGTCTTGTGCTCCTTGCGCAATTGAGCGGTTGGTATCTAACGCGTGACCCACTCCATCTAATACTACCCTGACGCCTGCCACCATCTTCAACCTTTTACCTGCGATCACCCTGACGACACCTGATCAAAATCTACCTTCTCTCGAGCTTTATCACGCCGTCGAGATTTACTATCGCTTTTGGGCCTGCAGGACCCACCAACCCTGTAAGTTTGGTTAATAAACCATGTTTATATGAAAGTGATTGTTTTTCCCTTATTGACTTCACCCGCTTTTCGACGCTCCATATCCTTCCCTTCCCTTAATTTGCGAGATCCCTTACATGATATTCAACCTCTTCTGTATACTTTACGCTTGGCGACATCGAGAGCCGCAAGTTCGTGATTCGCCCATGGAACTACTCCACACACCCGATGCGACGTTGAAGCAATAATAAATTCCCGTCGTCTGACTTACGTATCAGAAGATTCGGAAGATTTAAAACCATTGACCCCTGCGATGTTTCTTCAGGAAATATAAGAAGTTGGACACAAAATATAGACAAAAGAATTTGAATGATCTTCAAGCAAGATTTGGAGCAAAGTACTTAATTTAATTATTACTACAGCACGGGGGGGGGGGGGGAAACGCAAGAGATATGTAAAGGTCGGAGACGTAGTTTTAATCGAGGATGATACACACAAGCGAATAGATTAGCCACTTAGACGTATTGTCGATTCGATAATAGGACGGGACGGTATCACAAGATTATTTATACTGAAGTAATTTAAGTTTTGTGAATTCTCAAATTAACTATTATAATCTTCTAATAAGAATTTTGAAGATAGATTGCATGGTTTCTTACGATTTGTACAAGTTTCCGCATGTGATTTGATAATAGGAATGATGATCTTCTAAGGGTGAGGATGTCATGGATTTGTCAAGTCGAATCTCGCGGGTGAATAGGAAAACGAGGATCTACGCGAGTGCTGCTTATAGAAAGTAGAAGCGGCGGAATTGAGCCAGATAGCTTTATTTGAACAACTCAATAAATATAGTATTTGTATTTATTGTGTTGTGTTTTACTCAAGCCAAAAGATAATCCCGAACAGTATAATTCCATCCTAAAATTTCTGTCGGGTGCAGTCAGTGAATAGAGGGTCCAAAGTGAGAGACGCTTGTGAGCACGGAGGGGTTGGGCAGTTCCGTATTCAGTATTCGGTGCGAATTCTCTTTTCATTAATTAGTCTTCATTATTCAACGTCAAGGCCATTTTAGGACATGCCCGAGGCCGACCTTATATCGCCATTGGTAGCTTCCTGAAAGCTTGCCTGCAATCTTTTGGGGAAATTGAAAGAAGGTTCCTCGGAAAGTTTTATTTGATGGTATATACGCCCGAGTAAAAAAACGTTTGCCTTTTTGGTGCATTCGATATTTTATGTAACAAATCCTACTGAAACTTGACTTCTGGCTTGAAAGATTCGTTCCACGGCTGTTTTGCGAATATCTTCGTTTTCATCAGATAGCATCGCAAGTAAAATATTCTCAAGGCGATAAAAGACGGCATTGCGTTACAAGACTGGATCCGCACTAGGTTTTAAATTTTTGGATAAATAGCGAGAAAGTGAATCTTCTTTCCACATGGGTTTAGCGCCCATTGTGCATGATGGATTTGCTTTAATTATGAACTACATTGGGTCTTAAACTTTCATTATGAACTCTGCCACATTTTAATTTTTGGTGGACATTCTCCATCCGCAATAGCTTTGCAAATTTGAAAAAAATATTGTTGATCTTTGCTCAAGTTCAACAGAATCAAATTCCTCGCGAATAGGACTAGTAAAGGAATTAGGCCGCTCTCAAATTTGTATTTTTGAAACAAAATTCTTCTAAATAATTACAAATTCCTCTAGCCATGTTTTCAGTACTGCCTGATGAAGGATAAATATGACCAATGAATCTAGTATCAGGCTCTTCTAATAAAACCATATGCTTTACCTTTATAGTCTTTTTGTAAAACCTCCCTTCTTTCTCTTTTTGAACTAAAGTGATATCCTTTCGATCGTCGAAAAATAAACATTTTAAACACCGTCCACTGTAAAGCTCTTCTGTTCGAACGACCTTTTCATAATATTGTATTGCTCTATTTACTTTATACTTATCTATAGCTTTAGAATTATCTTCTGATGAAATTATTTCACAATCTTTTAAGACTGCGCACGAAATTGGATCAGTATGATGATCCGATAATCCTGTCTTACGGCAAACAAATAAAACGATGGAGTAAAATCGACATCATCCCTCGATTCTTCTTCTTCTTTTTCTAAACCCCTTACTTCCTCCATAGCAGCGTCTTTACCCCCAACGACATCATTGTATATCTCATCATTTTCCCTTGAAATTATGCACCTAGTGGACGGTTCTGGAAAATCTTAAAGCTACAGCCTCGATAAACTTTGATGTCTCACCGGTGAAAACCGGATTTGAGGAACGGCTCCTAATTCCCTAACCCTAGTTAGGATTTTGTTATTTTAACTAATTCACTGAAGGGGGATGAATTCCATTTGTCATCAAACATGATTTATACACCCATAGTGGCTGTTAAAGTAGTTTCTTCAGCATTGTACCCCCTTTTCATCTGAAAACAAGCGGTGGTGAGAAAGCATAACTATAAAAAGGGTTGGATTTTTTTACAACATTGTTTGGACAATTAACAATTGTTTTCACTTTGCAAAAGATCATTGCAAAAGGTCATCAGAAATACATCTTTATACCTTGGATTCGCAATCAACTTTAAAGGATTACGTCCTGTAAATTGTAGGGCTAATGACGTGGAATTTAAAAGGCTTTCTAGCCGTTTTTTAGCTATCCAGCTATATTTTAAAATGATTTACGTGTTTCAAAGTCATAACTTATTTTTAGTACCGCCCATGCTTGCTGTGTAAATAATTTTTAACGATAATGTATATAAATTGTAATATGAGATTTAACGAATTTAGTAACCTAATTTTATTCTTCGCAACTTACTCTAATGAAATGTAAATATCTCAGGCAGGCACGCTTGACACATTTAATCTATGTGATAACGAGTGCAAGATATATTATATAGTCTATAATTAAGCACAAGAATATTCCTTTGTTACACTACTAACTAAATTGTCTATTAATACATTAATCAGTTTATCCTCTACGTGGAAAAATGAGGGTCGTTTATACACTGGTCTTCATCGGGATTATCATCTTTAATTCTATTGGTAAATATAATCAGACGAAACAGATGAAAAATAAAACATTGTCTCTCATAAATTTTCTTTTGATTGAAACAATTTGTTAATCATTGCCTTATAAACGAGTAGTTGCAAAAATTCGTTCTATTGTATATAAAAACTGTTGCACCAGATTTAGAAAAAGTACCCTTGATATTTATAATCAGGGGCCTATTTTGTTACTATCTGCTAGACGTTTAAGAAGTTTCCTAGAAAAAACTTTCCTCTTTTCCTCGGTCTTGCCTTACAATATTTACACAAGTAGTCCACGAAATACTAACTTAAAAAAATCTAATCCTTTTTTTATGTTGCAGAGTTAAGTTTACAGTTCGAGTGTTTGCCTAATGGCGACCCCATTCCTGGTGTTCCTCGTGCCGGACCTTCGTCTTCTTCTGAAATACGTACACTAAAGAGGAATTTTGCTCCTGTTGAACCTTCTCTTTGTGCCAGGTCAAGGTCACCTTCTGGCAGATTCAGGGCTCCTCCACTATGGCTTCCTTCTCCTGACGCATTAGGATGTGGCCTTGAACAACTTAGATTTATTCGGCTCATTCCCAAGACAAATCCGCGCCGGATGTTTGAAATTCGAAGATACACTTTTCCTGCGAATAATCAACTTTTGTTGAGAGTAGGATATAATCTCTATAAGCCCATGCCATCCGAGGAAAGAATGGTATTGTCAACATCTGATGATCACGCTTTTGCAATATTGGAGACTCATAATGTTCTTGCTGGAATATATATATATTCTAATCGCAGAAAAAGACGCGCGAAAATAAACATGGCAAGTGGCACGGTTACCGCACTGACCCGATCAGAAGCCGAAGAAACTCCAGTAGGTATCCGCCGCACAATCATTATTAATTTTAAGGTAGAGAATATAAACCCACTTGTAAATCACAATGACCTAAAACCATTAATTTAAGCAAATTTGAAATTAAAGTATAATATTGTTTGTGATCCGAATTCGGATCAAAGTGTTTCATGTAACTGGTAATTACATTAAAATGGGAATATAATATGATTATGGAGGCTTTCATCTAGTATTCCTCGCATTTGGCTTATTGTTACGATTATTTTATTTATTTTATGCACACTTGAATTAAAATTTAGCAAAAATATCTCTTAAAGACCAGATTTTCTATGAAGCTTAATAATTTTCCACGCAAATATTAAATTTCTCGAAACTCTGTTGTCATCGCGATGCACATTTTCAGCACGATACTTGCGGTTCGCGCCTGGTATTTTCTTCTCATAATGAAGATAAAATTTTAATGATACGCTCTGTAAATCATGAGATACACATTTTTAAAAAAGTTGGAAATATCTCTACTAAAGGCCATTCGGCGTCGAATTTCATAAGCTTTTTAAAGTTTATTTTGTTAGCGCCTACCTTTATTTCCGAATGTTTTGTCATGTTTTAAAGTCATCAGTGATTTTTAGTACCGCTCGCTCTACCCGTGTAGGTAATTTCCGTCGGTAGTGTAGTTCCTTTCTCCCCTTTCAAGAAGATGAAAAGTTCGCAGAACAATTAAAGAATCTTTATCCTAATTTAGTTTCCACGTTCCTTTCTGGAAGATATTCAACTTTGCCTGATCTGCGGAGAGTGGCGCGTAGGCATATTGCGGAAATTGTATCCATGCAAAGAAGGGTCGAGAAAGGGTTTTCTTTAAATGCAAATTCGTGAATCACACTCGGAAAACCTTGCAAACAATTGACAACTACCTCAGTAAAAATAAACTAATTGGACGAATTGAGAAATATAAGCTCGAAGCTCCCATGAATCTTGCTTTGCGACAAACGAGAATTGGAGCAGAGTATAAATTCCTATCATTTCAGAAATAAGTAGCATAATCTTCAAATCTACTGTTCGCCATGATTCGGCAAAAAATTTGTAGAAGACCTAATTCATTTTAATGGGTCATCACGAATTAATTTCAGTGTCAATCGATTCAGTTTGTTTCGCGAGATTTTAAGTCAAGGTCCAGTTCGTGTGGATTTCTCAGGGCAAATACGGTTCAAGACTGGTCATTACTGACTTTGTTTGTTGACGTTTTGCAGATGAAATTGCGTTTTATTTTTACTTCTGGTAATAGCTAGTAAGGTTCCTCTTAATTCTATTCAGGGAATTTCTAGAGGTTTCACAACAATAACCCTCGTCTTCCCCGTCACGAATCCGCAATACCACTGCGCCACACGTACTGGAGAGTATTGAACATTATGACATGATGACATTATAATTCCTAGCGTTTCCGGCAAGCTTCCCGCAAATAATCAAATGTCCGCCATGTTACAACATTGCGACGTAAGCTTGATGGAACGTTGTCACGAGAAGCTTCCTGAAAGCTAGCCTACAATTTTCAGAGAAAATTTCAAGAACGTTCCACGGAAAGCTTTCTGAAAGAAGTAAGAGTTCTCCACGTACGTACCCTCGCTGTCGTTCCTTTGTTATTTCAGGACTAGGCTCTCCTTTGCTGGCCTTATGGGAGGACAAGAGCTCGAGGAAGGTGTATTTCGGGGATGTGAACGTAAAGACACCTAGGCCATGGTTCCGGGTTATCAGTCTTCCGAGACTGGGTTGTGAGTATGGTGCTGGGGTGAGAAACGTGGATCATCTCCTATATCAGTGACCCGACTCGCTACGGGCAGGTCCGGGTTCTTCTAATACGCGGGGATTCCCGGATTTGCCGTCAGTGGAACAGCTAAATAATAATGAGATCATTTTTAATCCCACTATTAAATCGGTTGGCTCTGGCCTAATAATCTGATCTGTGTCGTTGCAGGGGCTGGCTCGTGTGGTGTTCCTTCTCTCCTTCCTTATCCTTCGCGGGTTTAGAGCGAGTGGAGGCATCTGTTATGGGAGGCACTCGGGGAGAATTAACTCGATGAGTGTTTGTGTCTTAAAAGTGTGCTTCATGGCTGATAGATGCCAGCATAAACAAATAAACGTTCAAACAACTTTTCGGATCTAGAACATTATTCAACTACGTAGACTGAGTTTCTTGGCCTTTACTGAGGGTTTTCAGTGTATGGAATAGTTCCGGATAATCTTCAAAATTTCGGATGTCTGGACGAACAATCAGAATTGGACAATTATTATTGAATTATTTTGAGAATTGCATGGCTTATTGTATCTAAGACGCCACAAGCAAGCAGCAAGAAGAAGAAGTTCCTTTGTTACATAAAGTATCGTATGTACCAACGAGTTAAACGTCTTTTTATCCTTACGTGCTTGCAAGACTTCGTGTTCTTGGTAGAAAATTGATCTATTTGGTTGAAGCTTCCACTATTTAGTTTAAAATTATCTTTTTCGTTAAAAACTTTTATCATAGTTGATTCTAATTTCTCTTCTCGTTTGAAAGTTAAATCAAGCAATATTTTTTAAACCTATATAAGCCTTCAGGAAAGATAACAATAATTGATTTGATAGAGGTTTGTCTATGTATATAGCAGTGAATCTATTCCAAGTTCATCAGCCTCCGTTCGAAAAATTCATCTAGAAGACATGGAGATCGCTAGCTACTGATTCTTATATTTGCAGTTTACTTGGATTTTTGTGGTAAGTGTAATTGAGGTGGCCATATTTTGGGTTTACCTGACAATATTCTCATTTTCAGGCTTATGATTTTTGTCCTAAAGCGTTTTTATCTGTGTCTGGGTTCTTAAATGAGTTTTTGGAAATAGAATTTTTAATTTTGTTTTAAATAAAAAAAAAACCTGGGGAGCGTGGTTCAAAAAGTAGTAATTAGTTTTAAATTATTACAATTTACGTGAGGTAATTACTATACATAGAAACTTTTACATATTTCATCACTTTTGATATATATTGTGTTGCGTACGTTTAATTGTTTCTTGTCGCAATTAAGTAAATTATGGGTGTCGTAATCTGCTTCTAACGAAACACAGTGAGGCAAATAAAGTTTCTTTGGACAAATAAATATTTACCTAGACTATACATTCGATTTGCAAGTTTTTTTTAATGAAAGATTTCCGAATTGCTAAAAGATTTGTGCATTTAAATTTTTCATAAAAGTTTGGTTAATTTTTTATTTAACGAAAAAGTTGACTTTTTTTTAACTTTTCAGACGCACCTTTTTTTATGATTTTCAAATTTATGAACGAAGTTCTTATATATGTGCTTAAGCTATTATATGCGATTTTTCTTCATTTTGGAAATTCGCGCGGAATTCTTTAGGTTGTCAGCAGGTAATTTATCAAAGATACCAACTTCCGTCTCTAGTCCTATTGAAACTTTGGTCAAGCTTTTTTTAGAACGGTAAGCAGTTTTATTAGGTGCTTTATTGCCTACGAAATTTACGTTAATGCTTCGTGCGAGTGATTTAGGATGGAGTTCTAATATAAAAAAGTCAGGATAGCAATATGAGATTGACAGCTCTACGGTATTATTCTTATTGGATAGTTTATAGACTTGATAAAAAATGCATTTTAATATTATTTCATAAAAGATTACCGCAGCAATTTATAATTTGAGCTTTTGTGATGATAGAAAATACTAGGTTAAATTATCTGCGATATAATCAATCGAAATTAACTATACATTTTATCAAGGATTAATTGAGCACGATGCAAATAGTGTTTTTGATAATTTTAAGTATTTAATATGTTGCCACCTACTTAATCCGTGAAAACTGCAGAAGTTAACCCTGAAATTCCCTCACTCACAGTTTTGTCTCGCACAGCAACCTCGTTATCTCTAGACTCGAATCGTTTTCGCGAACTTCGTGACTTTCGAATCCAAATAGAACGGAGATGTGATTTTTCTCCAGAACAACAGTTCCGATAATGCTACTTGACCGTGCTGTTACCACGATGCACCACTTTTTGGAAGCCCCAGGGATAATGGGACCATCCGTTCTATTCTGCAATTTTTCATTTGGTTCGACGTCAGTTGCGCTAAAACCCGTAACCGTTGATTTTATGGGCCGAGGCCAGCGAACGATTTGGTTGTGAGTTAAGAAAAACTCCAGTTTACCATCTCAGCAAAAAAGAAAGAATTAAAACGGATTTAGAGAACGTTCCCAGGAATCAGTAAGATGATTTGCCCTGGAGAAATCGCTAAGGAGTTAGATGGCTTGAAAACTACAGGAGGTACTCATGAAGAGCGTTACCGGGCAAAAAGAAGAACTCGAAATACCGACTAACCGCGAATCAAAAGATCCTCCTCCGCAGATAACTTGTTAGGACGGAAGGGTACCGCTTGCGCCGACTGAGGCTCAAAAGAAGCTAAGAGCTTGGCATAGGGAGCAATCGTTAACCCGATTCCTAACTCAGGCAAATTACTGACCTAGGAGGAGGACTTGGACTGCATAACCAAGTCGATGTCTCGAGTTCTTTCAAGATAAAATACAACTGACGCTTTTTGTGAATCGCTGGTTCCAGACTCGCTCCAGCTTCCCGGAAAACTTGCCAAAAAGGGCTGTACCTTTTTCAGCTCTCAGCCAACTAGATAAACGGGACGGATTTTAAGGAAAAGTGGAAGGAAAATATGGTGGATTTTGGAGAAGGGATATTGAACGTGGGACCTTTCCCTTACTGGTCAGCCGAAGATTTGCAGGATCGGGACATAAACGCCGTCTGGTCAGCTATCGCCATTTAAGCATATAAAGTGTCCCTTTACTAGTTCTTCATGAGTTAGGGTCTAGGGTCTTTTTGATTGATTTCCATCAAATATAGCCTGGAATAATACGAAAGACGGTCCAAATTACTCTTTGCTTGATGTTTATCTCGAGCCAGCGCATAATACCGGTTCTGAATCGACTAGCTATTAAGCCTCCTTGTACTTTCATTCAGGGATTGACAGAGATTCCTCAAGACCTACCCTTGCTTTCCCCGCCACGAAATCGCGATACCACTGCGCCGCACGTCCTTGAGCAATATCTTGATCCTAATCGAATTAGATTTTGCACTACCAGAGGATCAGAAATTGTGACTTCTCGGATTCTTTCAGTATCCTTTCTTCTACTGTATCAACGCTTTCTTAATAGTCATCAACGTCATGCTTCTTGACTATCGCTTTAAAAGCCAACGAATATTTATATTCTAACTTTCGGATATTTTGATTCATAATGTACTAGGGGATGATATCGCTCCGAATATAATCCATTCCTCGCCAAAAAAATTGTTGTGCGCCTTTATCTTCTGTACAGATTGTAATTTGTAGGAACATTTCCCAAAAATTTCCTATGAACACGACGGCCATTTGTCTGTCTTGCCTCGCAATATTTACACAAGTGGTTCACGAAATAGCAACTTTGAAAAAATGTAATCCTCTCTTTTTGTTGCAGAGTTAAGTTCACAGTACAAAAGTTTACCTAATGGCGACAATATTCCTGGTATTCCACGTGGCAGACCGTCGTGTGGACTTGAACAACTTAGATTCATTCGGCTTATTCCCAAGACGAATCTTCATCGGATTTTCGAATTTCGAAGATACGCTTTTACTGCTAATAATCGACTTATAGTGAAAGTAGGATATAATCTGTTTGGCCCCATGCCATCCGAAGAAAGAATTGTATTATCGACATGTGATGGTGACGCCTTTGCATTATTGGAGAATCATAATGTTCTTGCTGGAATATATGCCCATTTTATTAATTACCCGAGAAGACGGACGAAAATAAACATGATAACAGGCACGGTTACCGCATTGACCCGAGCAGAAGTCGATGAAACTCCAGTAGGTGCCCGCCGTACAATCACGAATAAT